>CAEFZP010000212.1:0-36420 GCA_903064625.1 Mallotus villosus | reverse complement strand
CAGCTTAGGAAGTCGACAAGGAAGTTCTCCTTCTCCTGGCTTCCTGTACCAAGGGGTCGTCTCCAGGGGTTTGAATCCTTGGCAGACCTAATAAAGAAGTAAGGAATATGTTAATTCATGGTAAACCCAGAGACTGGGAGACTGCAAGTAGGGTAATTGTAAATATGTAGGTAGGTTGTAGTTAGTAGGTAGCCTGGGTGCCAGCCAAACTTCTCCCCGCCCGAAGTGATTTGGTCGGGAAGTGGGTCTGGGGGGGCTCAGTCCGGAAAACACTATATAACGAACAGGAGCTGTTCGGACCAATCAAATTGTCAGTGCGGGATTTATACGATGATGGACAGATGATCAACAGTAACGTAACCAACCACGTCACAAAATAGTGCTCGAGTTGAATTCGTTTTCAACAAACATGGCTACCGCTGGAGAGCTGAGATGTTATGATTCTGCCATCGAGTCTGTTTTAGAAGACATCGACAGCGCATTCATTTTGAAAGAGGAACAGAGAAATGCAATCAAGGCATTTGTCAATGGAAAATATGTTTTTGCCGTCCTTCCTACGGGGTTTGGTAAAAGTTTAATGTATTAGGTCTATCCAATTTAGCGAAGAGTATTATTGCTTTCATATTAGTGTTTTGCACTTCAGGGCCACCGTAGAAGAGGCATTTGTTTTCCGGGTTCGTTTAAAACACGCCCCATACATAGTCACAGCCTACGGGAGAGTTCTCAGACTCATATTCTGACCAGAATTATGAGGATGACAACGTCAGGCTAGTTAGTAGGTGGAATGTAGGTTAAATGTTTGAAGTTAAGTGGGTTTTTGTTTTAAAATTACCTAGAGTTCAGGACATCAAAAAGGCGATTCATTTTGGCAACGAACTCTACTGTGTCTTGTGCCTCTTCTGGTAGCCTCTTCAAAGACACCATTGCTGAAATGCCTGGGTCACAACAGATGTACTTAATAGGAGGTCAGTATTACATTAGAATCTTCAAATTCTGATACTATTCATTGTAAAGATGAATAATACACGTGAAATGTACCTGCAGAAACAGTGTGGCTGAAGATCTGTGTTGCCAAACTAACACGCATTTTTCGAAAATGCAGGCAAGGATATGTGCCTCTCTGTGAGTTTTCGGCGCCATACGAACTGTGTGGAGCTTGTCAAGCTCATAAAAGTTCACAATATGGCGCCAAAGAACGTCTTTGCCTTGGATCTAAGGATGTAAATAAATATGAACTGGTATGAGAATGTATCTTAATCATGCCATTCATGTTCATGAAACCATTTCATAGACAAATCATTACAAATGTATTTGCTGTGTTTACTGTGCTTACCTTTAGGCCATGCTTGAAGAAGTTGTTCCTGATGGACTTCACTAAGTGAGGGACATCGAACACCACAGGAACCCTCTGAACCCCCACCAGAATGCAGTGGGAATCCTCTCCACCCAGAGGGTCCAGGGTGGCCCCAAGCAGGTGCAAGGCTTTTATGTTAGTCGTTGCCTGGTCACATATTACTGCCTGCAGGCTGCACCTTGGAAATAGGTAAATACATTGTTTCAATACAGTGGCGTAGCGTAGTAACGACGGGCCCAGGTGCAATATATATTATTTTTTTATTAATCAACCATACATATTTCGGAAACGATGAACTAAGTCCTGTTTGACTCTCAGCGGGGACATTTCTTAACGTATAAAAACCGTATATAAATATAGGCTAATAATACAGAGCAGCCACTAGTGTTTACGATAACCCTGATAACGATGACAGACATCTCACATAATGTAGTTGTAAGTCATTTATTAACAATAAAGTTTATTGTTTTTGTTGTTTTAATTAAAGGTTAGGCCTGCAACCAAGAATATGGATTTGTTTTACATTGGAATAAATGGGAAAACACTTCGTGTTGCATTTGACTCCCCTCCCCCTCCTAGGAATAGCCTCCCTAGCACCCTGCTACTAGGCCATTGGCTAGCTTAACATAATAATTTGCTATTCACCAAGTAATGACCACTATTTACCCAACTTGTATCCTAGTTATCCTGCCCGACCATAATGTATGTAGGCTATAGCTTGGCTTGAAATGTATATCTATCACAATAGCCGTAGGTTACCTGTCTGAGGCCAGAGATACTGATCCCAGCTGACCTGCTGCACCATAGATATATATAGAACACTAGATACGCCACGCCCCTCTCAGCCGCGGCACACGAAGTCGCCATATTGAGTGGGGCATCAGTCTGAGGTCTGTATGTACTCGACTGTCAGACAGCGATAATAATGCCGGTTCATTGTGCTGCTTTTGGGTGTGTACAACGTCGTTCAGTACACACCCGACGAGAGGGAATCACTTTCCACAGGTGAGATACATTTTACATTACATTACATACATTTGTTAAGTAGCCTAAAAAAATCTTCCTACCCCTCAGAATCAAATATGGATCATCAACTATGATGTTTTTAGTGTCATTCACTGAGCCATCACGGCTCAAATTTGCTACATGTTTGTATGAATTTTCCATATGGTGTAATGCACTAGGCAGCAGGTTGACCTCTCCAAGATGGCCGCCGCGTGTGCCGTCAGCCGACTGGAGCTCAACATTGACGTGACGTATCTAGTGTTCTATATATATCTATGTGCTGCACTGCTGCTAGCAGGGGGGACGTCCGTGGCGGGGTCGTCCGTGGCGGACTTCGTGGGCTGGCGACTAGATGGTCTAGTTAAAAAAGTATCTAATTTCAGGAGCTTTGCCGCCTTCCCATCTTGTTTTTTTTTCTTGCCTTTTCCTGCTTCCACTCTTATGTTTAAAAGGCATTGCTAGCCTACACGTTCAGTAGTGCTGAGCCTGCCCTGTGCTCAATGAACTGCGAATTGGTGTAACTATATTTTATCGTCACATGATCAAATAGAGACTTGACATTGGACAACAATATACATATTACCCAGCAGTCATCATTGCTAATCACAAAAATACCAAAGAAAATAAGAACTTATTCATTTCATTGAATAGTTTTTTGATAGTTTCTATAATATATGTAAGATAAGCATATGATTTTGGTATAAATTGTTACTTTTCCCCTCAAAATAATAACAACCATGACTGAGATAAGTTTGCCTTTTAGTGGTATAACTAACATTGACACTTTCAATATGTTTTGATTACGCGTGGTTGAACTTAAGCATATCGTTAGCCTCATAGCATAATTGCCTAAGTAATTTTTTGGCCAAATTGTGATATCTGCCTAACTTTACTGCCCTGACACTGCTGCATCATCCTGCATGTCTGCCTACGTCCTTAGCCAATCACAACACTTGTTAGAATCCAAAAACACTATCTGCCTTAGTCATCTCTTTGACTTAGGCAGTTTTGATACAAACAAAATGGCAGAAAACATGAGAAGACAGCAGTCCAGAAGTGCTGTATTAGATCTTCTGTTTGATTCATTTTCATCTGGTAAGAGTTCACATTTCTTTAATTTTCTAGACACTAAATATAATTTCAGTCTATCAAACTAATTACAAACTGTGTATTTAAACAAAAAAGGACCAGTGTGATGTACGTGTCAGCGCTAAGGTAGGAAATACAGATCAGGATACCCTTACTACTCACTTGAAATTAAAGGCTCAGGTTCAAGCTGAAAAAGCTAAGGATAAAAAGGAATCCAGTGACAAACTTTCAGTGTGGACATTATGGACCTTCAATGCGTTCTTCTGTGCCCCCAGACGAAAGCAAGTACAATGTATTACAAAACCAAACTAGAGAGCATACAATTTCTGGGGAAATTGTGAGGGTGTGCCTGCATATTTTCAAGCATTTAGCCTACTCATAGTCTATTGCATAATAATTCATTAAGAACACCCTTGGAAAGAAGCTACTGTAACAACGTTATCACTGGAAATATTTCTGATGTAATCGCGATTCAAACAGTAGCTCTAGGTCTGCTAACTTATGACATGCCCGCAAAAACGTAAATACGCTTGACATTTATTTAGTGGAAAATTGCTCATGCATAAAAAGCTCAATAGCGATCATTGTCAGTAACAACGCAAAATGCGATATAGCCCTTTGTGGAGAAGCTGCCCCGGTAAATTGTATACTACAGTGTTCGTCTTGGTGGCGATCGTTGGTTGAACTTTCCGTTGTACGGTTTAGGCTGAAATTAAATATTGCTTTCATGAACAGATTGACAAGTTTAGGCTGTGTCAATGAAGTTCGGGTTAGTAGTCAGACAGTTTCACCTATTGAAATACTTTTAATTTAAGGGAGTGCCGAACATGTTCTGTCGCCGTTTGACTTCCTACTGTAAACAGCTGTGGATGTTTTTGTTAGCTACACAGTGTCTCGCGTAGGCTACAGCGTTGCAGTACTGGTTTGAAATCACAGGTAATGATTATTTCACCAACAAATCGTTTACTTGTAATCTAATGTCATAATAAATCGTACAACGAAAATGTATTTGTGAGTAATGTTTATTTTAACGATTGAAAACAGATGCAGCCTAGACCGCTGTAGTATGTGTTGCCCGGGCAACATAGGCTAATGTCATGATGCTAATGCTTCAGTGAAATAGTAGACTACCGTTTCCGAAAGTCGATGTAGTTCCTCAATAATATTAGCTTATATTGTACATTACACTTAACAATTGTGTTTCATATCAGAAAGTAACATTAGTAAATAGTTATCACCCTGGCCTCTTTGCTTGTGGCGTTTCTGCAGCTGCCTTGCAGTATCGTTAAAGCTATAGTTAGCCTATAGCTATCTCCCAGAAGTTAACAAGCTGCTAAACTAATGTTAGGCTAGAGGTAGTCACGCGTGTTTCGTGACGTTAGTAGCGTCAGTGACTGTGGCTAGCAAGTTAGCCAGGTAAATAAAAAGACAAGCAACTCAATGGCTACCAACTTTTGACATGACGTTTTCTAAGTAATCAAAATATTGACGGATGCTAGGGGGGGGCACGATACGATCCTTGCTGTGCTGCAACAGTCTTCTATGCACGTCGTATCTAATGCGTCGTTGCTAACATGTGCCGACGCTGTGACGTAGGCTATTATAACTGAGTAGTCTACCCTTTGCCGACAAAATCAACTTTATGCCACAAAAACGTTGTATGGTCCTAAACTGTGCAACGGAACGTACATAAAAGTAATAGCAACTCAATCGGGACCAAGACGAAACTTTGGACGTCGACGTTTTCTATGTAGTCCAAATATTGACCGAGGAGTAGGGGGGCAAAAATAATAATAATAATAATAAATATATATGTGAGATAACAAAGGTTGTGCTTCATGCCGAAGGCAAAGCACACCCAATTACAGATGCACAACAGATGCAAGGCTTACTCAGCAGTGAGGTTTTTGCCCATCTGCAGTCCAAACACTTCGAATCAATCCTGGAGGCCAACTTAAACATTGATTGAGAAAGTAATTGTCTGGAGTGATGGCTGTGGATATCAAAATCAGTGTGGTGCCATTGTGACGGGTATGTAATGTTAAGGATAGTGTAAACTGGGTGTTGAGAGGAAGAATGATACACGGTTAAGCATCGGACCAAGTTATTTGTAGTTTAATTAGTAATGATGCAATCACAAGATACACAATGAAAACAACACAACAAGATGTCCGTAGTCTAGTACAATGAATCAGTCGATGATGCAACAGCAGTAGTCCCACCAAAACAGAGTATAAGATTAGAACGAACGAAGGCGCCTTCGTTGAGAAAGTGGTCGTGACAGAATATCCGAGAAAGTTCTGCCCCTCCCAAGTTCTGTCTCTCCGCCCTTGGGAGACAGGTCTTGTACTCCCCAGAGAGGGAGGTCTGGTGAGTGGCCATTGGTCAGGAGACCTTGGGGTGGCAATTGTTAACCAATTAAATGTCCAGGGCGTTCATGCTGGCGCAAGGTGGGCAGTCCACGGACCTGGTGATGTTAGGAGAGGGAGGGGGCAGAGAAGACCCACAGGTCTGGTGTTGTTCAGGGAGGGGGGTGGACAAGACCCACAGGTCTGATGCAATCCAAGGGGGGGGTTGAGTTCTTCAGGGTTGAGAGCAGGTCATCCCGAGGTCCTGATGATATACGGGGTGGGGTCTTCAAGGGGAAGGGGAGAGGGTAAGACCACCCCTAGGTCAGATGATGTAAAGGGGCAGATGGGCTCCAAGGGAAAGGGGGGGCATCCAGTGAGAAGGGGGGGGGGCAGGGTCTCCAGGGGAAGGGGACATTCAGTGAGAAGGGGGGGGGGCAGGGTCTCCAGGGGAAGGGGACATTTTATCCATAGTAAGAACTGTCCGGTCTGACTCGTCCTGAAGCAGAGAAGAGTTATTTTCCCAGCATCACCTTATCTCCCAAGTTGACACTTTTACTCCCATGAGCTGACTAGCTTATTGTGCTCACACCAGTCCCTGAGCGTCACGAACTCGCCTCCCAAGTCAGTTTGCCTGACATCTGCATTCTTGTCCACACACCAGAGTTACATTTCAATGTTTCTTATCTGTTACTTTATTAAATCAATTGATCACATTCAATATTTGTATCTTAGTTATTAGCATTACAAAACATGTGTGTTTACATATTCATATTAGATATTGATTGGTATAGCAGCATTGATCAGCAGTATAATGCTATCATTACCTCACAGTAACCGACGTGGTCTTGCAAGCTCCGTCAGAGGCATACTGGCCAATGTTCGCTCCAACCGGGAGTCGAACCTGCCGCCTCTCGACTGCCAAGCGCAACCACTACCAACTACACCAAAGAAAAGCTAGCTATTCATTGAAGCGGGTGGCCCATTACATACCCGAGGAGTGAGTTTCACCGATTCACACCGGTTACATTCACACCTCTGAAACTCACTCCGCGGGTTAGCTGGCACTAACCTTGTGAGATCCGGGTCATGGCACCAATGTGACGGGTATGTAACGGACGTGGTCTTGCAAGCTCCGTCAGAGGCATACTGGCCAATGTTCGCTCCCACTAGGAGTTGAACCTGCCGCCTCTCGACTTCCAAGCGCAACTACTACCAACGCGGGTGGCCCATTACATGCCTGAAGAGTGAGTTTCACCGATTCACACCGGTTACACCATCAGCAACACCTACCTTCATCTGGCCATGAAGCATGGTGTCACCATAGAGCAAAAGTTTCTGGTTGCTGGGCACACACAAATGAAGTGTGACTCCATGCATAGCCTCATTGAGCAGCGCATCGTCAAAGTTATTCACACTCCACGTGATTACATTGTCATCTTTGAGACTGCACGAATGCATCCATCCCCATACAAGGTGACTCAGCTATACCACAATGACTTCATTAAGTTATCTTGGGCCTATGTCACCAATATTCAACCAGGTAAAAAAGTCGGTGACCCCCACAGTCCATGGCCTCCAGGCTCTCAAGGACTTGGCTGATGGGCAAATCCGGTACAAGTTGGATTTTGAGTCTGAATGGGAGGACCTGCCTCAGCGAATCAACAACCCCGAAGAACCCTTCCACTGGGCCCCACTCTTTCCTGCCCAATTGCCAATTACTCTCAGGAAATTCAATGACTTGCAGGCAATGAAACCAATACTACCAAGAGTGGCCCACCAGTACTATGACAACCTCCCTTATCAATAGACAGTGTGAAAATGAGTGTGCACAGCACCTGAGTGGAACTTCGATTAAGGGTAGAAAAGGAAAACAGTGGTTAAGGTTAGACATGAAGAAAAAACTTTGTTGGTTATCTTCTTGGTTATATTTAGGAGAGTAAAACACCTTACTGTTATATTATGTTTGCATTTATATGTAAGAGAAAAAATGCCTCAAGTCATTGGCATATTCTGCCTAAGTCACTTTTATTGTGTTAGGAAAATGATAATGGATCTTTTTCGTTTTGCATACTTGTTCACACATCTGGCTAAATGTACTGTTATAATATCAATACAAAATAACACTGTGATTTCTAAAAATATAGTTTTTTCTTGTTTTCCAAAAACATCAAAATATGACTTGGGCAATTATGCTATGAGGCTAACGATATCGGATATATGAGTACGGTGTCATACCGAGGGAGAGCCCGTCGAACGACGGTACTTGTAGGGGGGGGCCCGCGTCGAATGTCGCGTGTACATTTTGGGCCGGCTACGGGCCCCTGATACGGGCCCCTGCACCCCACGGGCACCGCCTATAGCTACGCCCCTGGTTGAGGCCTGTAGTGTAGAACTACATGTCTGGACTATTGATACAGATCAGAATCCATCATATCTTGGACACCCAAAATCAGCGAATCTCACAGCCAAAAATCAGCGCAATAGAAAATGCGCTTCAAATAATTTCAAACCACACTTTTTTGTGGGATAAAAAGTGGAAGACTTGATCATCAAGGGATTTGATGATCACTAGTCTAGTGATTACTTTATTTTGTGTTGTCATCATTCCGTTTTTTTAGCTACATTTGCCACGCGACAGCATGCGAGTGACGCCAAGTCGCTTTACTCGACAGCGAAACGGCGAGCATGGGCACTAGGCTGGTGGACATGAAAGCTAGCTGATGACTTCGTGACTCAAAAGTAACGTAGCGTGTCACTGGCACTAGGCTGTGTTGCAAGAAAGTTCTATTGCTTTCACTTCTGTCAATATAGGGTTTTGCTTGTGTTATCTTTGGGTCATTGTGACAAGTGTTGCGACAACTTTACCTCATACAAAAAATAAAGTGAAGCATTTTCTTTTAACCGTTGGGGCCGTCTATATTTAATTGTTTTTGTATGGGTAAACTTGTCGCAGCACAACGATGGGTCGTTGTGAACCTTCGGGTCATTGTGACCCGAAGGCAGCACAAGGGTTAACCCACAATACAAAGTTTGATATCAGCTTTGACAGGATATCAATAGTTAACCCTTTCCAGCCTAAGCCAACATTCTATCTGTGGGCAATGTAGAACAGAAGGCGGATTAGAAAAATCTTTGAATGAAAAGATATGATTAGTCAAGGACTGAAATTATTTTGTCTATTCCAATAGGCCTATGTAATGCTAGTATTCAATGACACAAGTCTGTGTTCTAGAAAGAGTGGTCTGGAGTCGCAGAGGTCCGATAATATCAGCTTTAATGCAGCAGTTGGAAATCAACAAGTAGCCTACAGAGCTCTGGCCAAGATTGTTGGGTTGTCTAAGTTTCCCTACCCGCAACAGAGTTTGGGCTGGTTCACGAAGTCCAACTGGCTATCTGTCCCTGACCCAGCATATACAGTGCAGAAAGATGAAAAGAGGGTTGAGCTTTCTCATGCATCAAGGAGTTGTTCTTGCTGGCGCGTCCCACGCTCTGGTGCCATCTCAGCCCGGTTTCAAGGTTGCTTCTGAAATGAAGAGATTAAGACACAAAATACAGCCTGTTCCCCACACCCTGTGTGAGACACAATGTTTAATTAAGCAAACTTCATAAGGCAAGTTCATAAGGCATAACTTTAATAAGCACAATATTATTTAAGACATGCATCCTTTATAAAGTTGTACGAACATTGTTCCCGTTGCTATATCCACTAGTGCACAGTGCTCGTGATGCATTCGGTGATTAAGATGCCACAAATATTGATAACTTGAACTAGCCTATTGATAACCCTTGATAGAATTGGTGGCACACAGATGTCTGGAATTATAGAAAGTACAGTGCCCGTGATGCAGCTGGTGATGACAGTTCATGTATTGTCCTGTAATGTATTGTACGTTCTTTATGAGTCTATGATTAGTGGAACATTTTGAAAAAAACGAAATTCCCCTCCCCCCAAAAGTAGGTAGTGGGCCTACTATGGGTGGATATACACCTCTTTATAACTAAAAAAGGTTCAGACTTTCTTCCACAATCGACCAAATTGGCCCTAACAAAGTATATACATAATGTACATATAGCCTACATAATAATAAGTGTAGCCTACATAATCTAGCTAATTTAGTTTTATTGCAAGTTTCACAGAAATCTGCAAAAATGGAAGCTACAGTGCTAGCATATATACTGTCGTGGCTGCTATTGTTTTTGATGATCGGTAGGCGTATCATTTAGAAAACGATATTTAGTTTTGTAATGTTTTAGCCTACCTCAATTCTGACTTGTGTGCCAAGTCCGACACCTGGATTTATGTGTGCTTGCTGCAATGGCTATTTGGCAAGCTCAGAAGAGCGCGCTTACAAGGAATTCTGAATGCATCGGTTTGTGTTTTCGGTTAAACACTTTTACAAGCGTTGATTGGGATACTGCATTATTTTTCCGGAATTATCATCTAAATGAATGCACTGACTAATAAAGTAAATTGTTAAAACTCAGAATTTAGATTTACTGGGGCACAGCCGAGTTGTGGGCCACGTAGGCTACCCCAGTAAACAGGGTCTAACGACGCCCCTGGCCAAAGCTGATATCAAACTTGTGTCCCTGAACTTTTGTATCGTGGGTTAACCTTGTGCTGCCTTCGGGTCACAATGATCCGAAGGTTCACAACGACCCATCACCAATAGGAAGTGGACCTGTGTATAAAGATGAGTTCCCGGCAGTTTATCAGTAATTGCGGGTTTTAAACTCACCCTAAAGGGGCGCTGGATGATTGTCTCTACTGAACAGACAACTTTATCTCAAAATGCTGTGCTTTGCTTTAGTCATCTTAACTATACTGTTGCGAACTGTGACGGCGCAAGAGTAAGTTGATTTACTGTGATTCCGAACACTTATATAAACAAGTTGGCGGAATTCACCCGGGGAAACGGGGAGGGAACGTATCCTTACCAATGTTAAAAGTATGCCTATGCGATTTTGCACCCTCAATAGTTTTGCTCCGTTTGGAAAAACCGCGCATTCATCTCGGTTTGATCCGACAATCATTGCTGTATATTGACCAACAATTCTTAACTCTATTCCAATTTGATTGAACATAGAAGCTGTCATTCAGGCGAATCTATCTTGTGTTTGCCCTAACACAGGCACGCATCCACCAGAGGAATGTTGATGGTAAAAGTTAAAGATTTGGAACTGTAAAACTAGATGCAGATTTGGCATACCTTCGAACTTAGAGCGCTCAATGCTTGTGTCTTTACATTTTGCGAGCGCACACTTTTGGCCAAGCCTAATTTGGATCCAAAATATTTTCAAGCAAGGCCACGCGCGTGGCTCCCACTATAGTGTGATCATTGGACCAGATCTTCCATGCGTGTTTCCGAAAGAAAAACCCCAAATTATACTGTGCTAGCTTCATTGGTTAGGTTATGTGCTATGGTGAGCAACTATAGGCAGTCCTGATGATGTATTTCCCTCCCCTCTGCAGTGTCTACATGGTGACTATGAGCTCCCAGGTGATGGGTGGGAGTATGGAGAGCCTGTGTGCCCATATTCACAACCCCTCAGCGCTGCTTTCCATGAAGGTGACCCTTCAAACTGGGGCAGGGACCGTCTGCCACGCTGCTGGAGAAGATTGAAATCAATAATGACTTTATAACTGCATCTCTTTTAAGGTGTGTTATAATATCTGTTTGGCCTGTCCCTGTCTTCCCTCATACAGTTCACATGTAAACATTCTTGTTTAAGTGAACTGCATTTTGTTATCACAGGAGGTTTGTATAGGCCACAAGTAATATGTGTACATTTTCTGAGAACTCCACACTTTGCTGAGGTATCCACATTCCATGATTTTCACCAGCTAATCTGCCAAACCAAACTGCAAAAATCTAGATTTGAAATGTTTTCCATGCAGGTACCTCATGTGGTCCTTGACACAGTGGCCACCCTCAGTGTCTCTGTGATAGGAAGGACGTTTGTGCTCAAGACTGCCAAGATCCTCATTAGACCTGCCAGCTTAATCACTCTTGTCCAGACAGACAAGCCCATCTACAAACCGGGCCAAAAGGGTAGGTCATATTCATATTGAGACCCTTCTGACAAGCATTCCCCTCTGCTGTTGAAGTCACATTGCTCTTTATGGTTTAAAACCCCTTACAAAAAAGAAGTATATAAAAGTATACCATAAGTATACATAAAATAGGATAGTACACTTTTAGTTCACTTTTGTTATACTTCAAGAAGTATGCTTACAATATAGTTCACTTTTAATATCCTTTAAGAAGTATACTTACAAAATAGTTCACTTTTAATATACTTTAAGAAGTATACTTACAAAATAGTTCACTCTTGATATACTTTTAAGTATGCTTTGAAAATAGTTCACTTTTGATATACTTTTAAGAAGTATGCTTAGAAACAGAAAATGGTATACATTTCTTCTGGAGTAGGATGTGTTTTCTATTAGTATACAGCAAAAACAATCAAAATAATTTAAAAGTATATTACAGGTTAGATTTTTTAGATCCATCTCATTCAAATTATTCATGTCTATGAAAATCTATTATGCATTGCACATTTAATCTTTTTTTGGTACTGAAGCTGTAACCTTAATCACTGCCAAAACATTCTGAAGCCCTATAATCTTATACTAGTAATTATCAATTGGAGTATAAATGGAAAAAAAACTAAAAAGCTACTTGAGAAAGAAGCAGACAGAAGGGTTGCATTATGCATTTGAAGGTTATACTGTCAAACTGACTGAAGAACGAAATAACGACGTGAAAAAATGAAGATAGCTGGCTCATTGGCTGTCAATTCCCATGATGCAAGGCGGTAAATGGTGTTAAAATGTGCTGATAAGTTTGCAATTTTTTCTAAATACAAATGTAACTTCATGAATTTCGTTTTTTAAATGTGTCTGCTTTACATATAGTGTTTATTTGCGTGTTCATTGTTGTGATGGTTTACCATTGTAACCATGAGTATTTAACTAATTTAATTTAATTTTAATTTTAATAGTTTTTAATTTAATTCATGACTGTTACGTTTCATTAGAAAAGATGGATTCTTACGACGTGTACATTTGTGCAGCAAATAACATTTATCAGCTAAGCATTTGCAGTGCAATTTAGCAACAGCTCTTAATCTCGTAAAGTGATTTATAATCTGAGGTGTTTGAGGGGCTCCCAAGTATTATAATATAATAGTAGTAATAGTAAAATTATATTTAGTAAGTTAACTTCTTGAAGTACTTACATTAATTGAAAGTGCACTTGAAAAGTATTGCAAAGTACACTTTGAAGCTCTTTAGGAAGTATACTTGAAGAACTGAAAGTGCACTACACAGGCTACTTTACAGTATTCCAAAGTATAATTTGAAGTACTTTAGGAAGTATACTTCATGAACTGGAAGTGTACTACACAGGTTACTTTAGAGTATTGAAAGGTGTACTTTGGAGTACTTTAGGAAGTTTACTTTATGAACTGGAAGTGCACTTCACAGGCTACTTTACAGTATTCAAAAGTAAACTTAAAATACACTATAAGTGTACTTTAAAAGTGTACTAAATGACCTAAAAAGTGGGACAATTCAGTCTACTTAATACAAAAATAGTATATAAGTAAGTACACTGCTAGTATACTTAAGTAACATGATAGTAGTATACTTTTTATACTAAGTATACTCACAAAATAAACTTGAAGTATACTTCTTTTTTGTAAGGGACACTGAGTTGCGTGGCGTAAAGATGGCTAGTCTGTGCCACACTTGCTACTCTAATCAAGTCTACTTACTTTATGGTATTGTTCCTGTATTTGACAGTTTGTCTTGCCTATTTACAGTTCTGTTTCGAGTCGTCTCACTAACTTCCGGTTTTGGGTCGTATGACCAGATGGTGAGCTACTTCCTGTGTCTCTGGAATATCGTTGCTCTGTTGGTTTTGTGTAGCTAGAGGAGGAATGATGATCAGATTTTAAGAACTTCTAGTTTCAGTGAGGTGTGGGGGTTTCAGTTACATGAAGGGGAAACATCTTGCACAAGATACTCAACATTGCTTTCCTTTTTACAGTATAAAACTGTGGAGATTCAGGTAAGACTACATCATATTTAACGACTAACCTAAAAAAACGTCATGGGTGCCATGGTCTAGGCAGCAAACGCTTGTCTGAATTTATTCTATTTTAGAGTTCTGATTCCTTTTGCATTTCTGATTGGCACTCAGGATCCAAACTCAAACCGTATCGCTCAGTGGCTGAACCAGCCAACAGTCAGTGCTATCCTCGATCTCTCCCACCCCACAACCCCAGAGGCCGCTCAGGGCCGTTACACCATCACCGTCTGGAACGAGAGGGACGAAAAGACCTCCACTGGCTTCGACCTCAAAGAATATGGTCAGTATGGCCCTTACCTGTGTATCTGACTGTCCAAGCCAGAATCAGGCCTGTGGCGATGTGGTTGGTGCTGTAATGTAATGCTGGTCCTCTGTCATTCCAGTTTTGCCTAAGTATGAGGTCACGGTGTCTCTGCCCAGCGTCATCACCATCCAGGACACTGAGGTCACACTGAGGGTGTGTGGAAAGTAAGTTCTACAGCAACCATGGTCACATGACTCCCTTTCAGTCCCATTTGAAGTATTCCACCAGCATTAAGCCAAGTCTGTTTGCTGGTCTTCAGGTACACGTATGGGAAATCAGTCCTGGGCTCAGTGACGGCTGAGGTCTGCAGGAAGTCTTACAGAGGAGTCTCCGACATCTGTGAGAAGTATATCATGGCTGTGACGGACCCGAGTGGCTGTGTAGCACAAGTGGTGGACTTGACTCCGTTTAAGTTGTCCCAGAATGGATATCAAGACCGCTTCGAGGTGAAGGCTGAGATTGAGGAGAGTGGGACAGGTAAGATGAAGGGGGGAGGAGTAAAGGTCCTCGTACACATTGATGAAATGGTAAAGCCGGAAGGTTGGAGCCTGTTTTAATGGTGAGCTGTCCCCTCACTGTACCTGCAGGGGTTGTCCTGAAGGGCAGTGGCAGTGCCACGTTCACCAGCGTCATCAGACGGGTCACGTTTGAAGACGTCTCGGCTTATTACAAGCCTGGCGTCTCCTACCAGGGCAAGGTGACCACTCGAACATCAGCCATAGAGCTCTGGAGCTTCTAATGATTTTGTGACACTGACGGTTTAAGTCAAATATTCCTGCTCATTCTATGCTATGGAAGTTGTATGTATACTGTTACAAACTGCAAATGTATATTCTGAGGTAACTTTGTGCGGACTGCTCTGGTGTAGCTGTAGTGCAGTCATCTTGTTATCTGTGGGTTTCCAGATCAAGATGATGAGACCAGACTCCTCTCCTGCTGCCAACGAGATGGTCTACTTGTCCCTGACTAATGGTGGGCCGTTGGATAACTGGGTCCTGAAAACAGACAGCAATGGCATGGTTGTCTTCTCTCTGGTCACAACCTTGTGGCCGGACAGTGTATCTCTACAGGTCTGCCTTCTCCATAAAATAAAAGAGAAACGGGTTTCTTTTTTTAAGCATGTCACTTGAACTCTTACACTGTGAACCACGTCTGTCTTAGGCTCGCTCTAGGCTGGAAGAAGTGGACAGGCTTTCTGAACGCAAGCCAGGATACCCCTCGGCCTACCACTACATCACAGCCTTCTACTCCAAGAGCAAGAGCTCCGTGTCTCTCCAGTATGCGAACCAGGTCTTCTCCTGTGAGGCTAATGCTGCCATACTCGCCACCTACATTATCAAGGGGAACGAAGGGGACGCAAGTCGAAGGGCTCTGGACTTCTTTTACATGGTGAGATGCTAGATGAGAACATTTTGGCAAGCCAATCTGAAATGGGAGTTTATAGCCAGCCTGTGCTTGTGATTCGTCAGTTTTAAAGATGTGTCTTGACTAATGATGAGCAAAGCGTGTCCTGCTGTTACAGCATGAGGTTGTGCTCTGCAGGTGATGTCGAGAGGCAGTGTAATGCGACATGGGCGTATCACAGTGTCACTGATTGAGGAAACAGGTACAGTCCAGGAATCACTCACTTCTACCATCAGATGACCTCATTTCCTACTACACCTAACCATGCTTTTCTCAGAGAACCAAGGGGATTTGCTTGTGCCGCTTCGGAACGTGGCTGAACTTGCCCCGGTTGCCCAGGTGGTTGTGTACGCAATCATGCCCAATGGAGTGATTGTGGCCGACAGCCTGGACTTCCCCATACAGCTCTGCCTCAAGAACAAGGTAGGCTTGTCTCAGTCACTGCCCGTGCATGTAGGACTTGCTCTTCTCCATATGGTCACAGTGCATGTGTTGTGTATTTGGCATGCTTGGTGTTTATCTGCCATGTGTGCAGGTGTCTCTGCAGTTTGCGTCGCCCCAGGAGCTGCCTGGAGAGCCAACGTCCCTGAAGCTTACAGCTCATCCCGGTTCCCTCTGTTCCATCAGGGCCATCGACCAGTCTGTCCTGCTGCTGCAGCCTGAAGAGGAGCTCAGCATCAAATCTGTACCCGACTGCTCCCACTGACCACACACTCTGAACAGGGCTTGAAATTGCAACCTCAAAATATATTTGGAGAGCATTTGTGCGAGTGCAAATAATTGTTATGGTGCAACTTTTTAATTTCTTTACATAACGCTCGCAAATTAGCTTGCTAATATGTTCCTGCTGTGAGCGGATGGTGACCAGTCCACCGTTTCACTAACGTTACATAACCAATTAAACTTCCACCTTTACCTTCTAAACTTTAATGCAGATTTTAGATTGACAGTTAATTGTCACTCCCTCTATTTTGACTGCGAGCTAGCACACAAAATGAATCTATAACATAGAAATTGTAGTTTTTGGTGCTCCTAAATCTTTGTAAAAATTTAGGCGCACTAGTGCCACCAATTAAAGTTCATTTCAAGCCCTGCTGAACACCATCTCAACACAAGTTCCTGCTCAGAGTTGTTCCAGTGATAGGTTTGGTTTGTGTATGCAGGTGTATCGTCTACTCCCAGTCCAGAAGCTGTCGGGCTATGTTTACAACATAGAAGATGCTGAATCCTTCCCCTGCATATTTGGGGGAAGCCCTATACCATTACCATTTTTAGATAGACCATTCAACCCCTTTTGGCTGCCTCACAACGTGAACGATGTCTACACTGTCTTCAGAGTGAGTCCTGTGGAGGCAACTTAAATGAATGGATGATGTTTTTATCCATTTGAAATAAGAAAACAATGTTGGTTACTTTACTACTTTTGGTAGCCATTTGAAATGGACACATTCTCCATCTTTGACCAGGGAACTGTGTAGCTCTGACCTGTAGCTTTTTCTTTTCAGGATATTGGAATGAAAATCCTGACTAACTCTGACGTGAGGAAGCCTGTCAACTGTGATGAGTACTATTGTATGTCAATGTTCTAACATGTAACAACATGGCCCATGGTAAACTAACTAGCGTAGTTTTCATACACAAGATGTCAACCTTAATGATAAATATTCTACTGGTTACCCCAGTTCCGAGATTTCCCTTTAGTCCTCCCGTACCTGCATTTTTACCAAACCTGATTCAACGCCCGGGAGGTCCAGAAGAAATCCAAGATGAGAATGTGCGAAAGTATTTCCCTGAGACCTGGATCTGGGACCTGGTGCCTGTTGGGTAAAGCCAATGCAGATTTTTAGTGGTGTTCAATAAATAAGCTTGGGTCATTTTAGCTGAAGTGCAGCGTCAGAATTACTGTAGAACTTCCCCAAAATACGTAATCATCATGGCCAGATGTCAAACGAAAACTACTAAGTAGCCTGGCCATGCTGTTGGATCCTTCAGACTTGACCTTCCAGGTTCTCCCTCTCCAGAAAATCTGGCTCAGTGACTGTTGAGAAGATCGTCCCTGACACCATCACTAAGTGGGCTGCTGGGGCTTTCTGTGTGTCCCCTTTGGGTCTGGGGCTGGCTCCCAGTACGGCCCTCACGGCCTTCCAGCCCTTCTTCATCAGTCTCACCCTACCGTACTCCGTCATCCGCGGCGAGGTGTTCACCCTCCGGGCCACTGTCTTCAACTACCTCACCAAGTGCATCATGGTAAATATGAACTCTTTGTGTTTGGTCTTGCTCTTCCTTGATGGATATGGAGTTTGATGTACTGGTGTCAAAATCACTGAAACCAGGAGTTCCCCTGAGCGATACTTGATGGGAAAGGTATCCTGAAGGTCCTGTCTTTGCTCCTCAGGTGAAGGTGACGCTGTCAAAATCAGACCAGTTCCGCATAAAAACCTGTGGTGGCTACAAGTACCAGCTGTGTGTGTGTCCCGGCGAAAGCCGAACTTTCCGTTGGATTATCACCCCCACTGCCCTAGGTGAGGTGAAAGGGAGTGGGGCTGAGGGGCAAGTGAGGTGAGCCACCAGGGAAAGACTTGAATCCTGTTTCTGAATTTTTCAAATTGTCTTTAGGAGAGGTGAGTGTGAAGGTGAGTGCAGAGGCCATAGAGACCACGGTTCTCTGTGGTAAGGAGTTGCCCATTGTTCCCGAGAGGGGTCGCATTGACACGGTGATCCGGACATTGTTGGTGGAGGTGAGTGCGTCATATCAAGGGTTCACGCCCATCTGAACCTAATGTGTATAACCTGTGATCCAAAATCCTTGATCTGTTTTACTATGCTCCTCTAGGCTGAGGGCACCAAGGAGACCGTCAGCTACAACTTTCTGCTCTGCCCTGCAGGTGAACCTGCCCCTGGTGGTCTTATGACACTGGTGGGTTGCAGATTTGTTGGTTGAAGTTTTTGATGGGTAATGGTCTTGTCCACTTCTCCAGACGGTGCAATAGTGGAGACGGTCTCTCTGCAGCTGCCGGACGTGTTTGTGATTGGATCTGCCAAGGCCTCGCTCTCTGTCCTGGGTAAGAACCTCCAGTACTGTACCCCTCACCCTTCAGTACTATTTTGCTGTAGATGCAGTATTTTGCCAAATGTCATTGGCTCCCATAAACTGGAATTATTTCGACTTGATGGTGCCACAGGATCCCATATAGACGTCATTTTTTCCCCAACAACGTTACTGATCCTTGCTGCCATCCTCCCAGGTGACCTGATGGGCAGAGCTTTGAAGAACCTGGACAGTCTGCTGGCCATGCCTCGTGGCTGCGGGGAGCAGACCATGCTTCGGTTTGCGCCCAACGTCTACATCCTGGAGTACCTGCAGAGCACCAAGCAGCTGACGCCTCAGATCAGGGAAAGGGCCGTAGCCTTCCTGCGGAGTGGTGAGTCAGAGGGATGGACGATTAGGTTTCACGTGCTGGTTTAAGGGTCAGCATGGCGGTCATCCTACCGTGCTAGTACGCCACTTATGTACTACTTTAATTTCCAATTTCAAGGCATTATGCATCTTTACTTTTATGATCTGCATGAAAAACAGGAAAAATGACCATGACCTAAATGTGCATTACAGTACCAGCACTTTTCCCAAATGCTTAGATGAATGGGAATGGTTGGCTTGTTGGCTCATGAAGGTGTTGGGTGTTATTTTCTGCTTTCGCATTTTCGTTAACGGCGGTGCTCTTGCAGGCTACCAGAATGAGCTCACCTTCAAACACAGTGATGGCTCGTACAGCGCCTTTGGCGAAAAGGATGATTCTGGCAACACCTGGTGAGTGAGCTCAAACATGCTATGCATGCCTTTTAATGCTGTAGTCATTACAAAATGGATCCCCAATTCTCAACTGATTGCACTACATGTGTGCACACCCACAGGTTGACTGGCTTCGTCATTATGTCTTTTGGAGGGGCGCGGCCCTTCATCTTTATCGACCCCGTCCACATCACCATGGCAAAAACATGGTTGCAGGGTCTGCAGCAGCCTACTGGCTGCATCACCTCTGTGGGGAAACTCTTCCACAATGACATGCAGGTAAAGGAGAGAGGAGGACCAGTTCATTATAACCCATGTATGGTAGCACCATGATTGGCTCACTTTATTGCCTACCTGTTATTGGCCAACTTTGTTTCTAGTTCTCCTGAGTGTCTGTTTTCAGGGAGGGGTGAGCGACGACGTGTCCCTGACTGCCTATGTCACTGCTGCCCTTCTGGAGCTGAAAGACAGCATCGATGTGAGTGGAAACGACTGTCCGGTCGTGCAGTAACCTACCCATGACCATACATGTTAGCCTGACTCTGGCTGTGTCCCCAGGAACCCATGGTGACGAGAGGTCTGATCTGCTTGCGGACTGCTCTAGAGCTTCCACTGGACAACCTCTACGCTGTTGCCCTGCTGTCTTACACCTTCACCCTGGCGGGGGACCAGGTCACACGGAGAATGCTGCTTAAACGCCTGGACCAGGCCTCCATCATCGCAGGTACTTGGCCAGTTGGTTGAATGGACAAATGGCTAGTTTTGTAGCAATCCAGTGATGGGTACAACCATTTTTTTGTGGAGAAGCTTTGTAGAGATTCAGTCTTTGATTGCCCCTGCAACTCACACACACACCTGCAGATGGTGCTCGTCACTGGGAGAGAGCTGCCACTCCTGGCAGTGGCCTGAACTCCATCGATGTGGAGATGACCTCGTACGTGCTGCTTGCGCTTCTCTCTGGGCCGATCATGGATGACTTTGGAATGGGCTACGCAGCCAGCATAGTCCGCTGGCTAGTCAAGCAACAGAACTCCTATGGAGGATTCTCTTCCACACAAGTACGAACCTGCCTTTCTACCTTTAACTTGAGCCACATACTGTTTGTTTTTAAATAAATCTAAAACGACCGTGTTTTCCGTCTTTCACTAGGACACTGTGGTGGCGCTAAAAGCATTGGCCAAGTACGGTGCTGCCATCTACAGTCCGGAAGGTGCCACTAGTGTGGTGACTTCCTCTGCCAGTGGCTGGACAAAAGACTTCACGGTGAACCAGCAGAACCGTCTGCTGTACCAGGAACAGCAACTACCGGATATTCCTGGAATTTACACCATGTTTGTTGCAGGGCAGAGCTGCGTGTTAATCCAGGTCAGACTGCTGGACCCTATAAACAACACAGATCCAACCTTGCTGCGGTTGTCTGACCAATGTCCCATGCGTTTCAGATCTCTCTCCATTACAACATCCCTCCTCCTCCAGACTTCTCAAGCTTTACCTTGACTGTTGAGGTGGAAGGGTTATGTAAACCCAAACCCTCCCTCAAGGTAGTGGTTACAGTCAGGTACTGATTCTCCTCACAACTGTAGCACTTAGAATGCAATACAGACACTGTTTTTGTACGGTTAAAGCAGAATGTATTCTGAGGTATGACTTGCCTGTTTAAAATGCCTTTAGGTACAATGGTAAAAGGGAGGAGACCAACATGGTCATTATTGACTTTAAACTACTTTCTGGCTTTATACTGGACAAGAGCTCACTCGGTGCCGTGAGTACAGAAGTGTGAAGTTCACTAGAATTGGCTCATGACCTCTACTACATCTGTACTGTAACTCATTCTTATTCTTCCAGCTTGAGACTACAAATATGGTGAAGCGTGTTGAGGAAAATGATGGGAATGGGATCATCTATGTAGAAAGGGTACGTGACAAAGCTCTGTAAATCTTAAATTTTGATGGTCGTCTAAAGCTGGAGCATCTTGGAGAAGGTAACCTCTTACTGTATATCAAATGAGTGCATTTCAGTCTAATGCAAGACCTTGTTTTCCAGTTGAAGCAGAAGGAGCCCATATCCTTCGCCATTTTCATCGTGGAGGAATATAGTGTCAAGAACCTCAAACCTGCAGTGGTCAAGGTCTACGACTACTACAATCCAAGTAAACACCTGCATCACACACACCGTGTGTGTGTACATGCGTGAAGATGCTCGTTCTAAATTTGAGTCTCCTCAGGTGATGTTGCGGTTGTGGACTACAGCTCTCCTTGTGCATAGAGTAAGTTATCCCCTCTGCTTTACTACAACTCCTGCAACCTCACCTTTTCGCTGCACTGTTCTCCTGCAATGGATACAACCTGGCCTTTGACAAGTGCTTGCTGTCATTTCTCCCTTTCCCACATTAGCCACATCCTGTCCATGGTTTGGCAGTTCTCTATTTTCACAGGTGATGAAGTCATCAGGCTGTGACATCTGTAGACACAGCTGCATTGGTGCAAGAGGACCTACTTTGCCACTGGCAGCTTTTTAAGAGTACATTGATTTTATAGTCTTTGTTGTTCCAGCAATAAAACACTTGTATTTAATAGTTGGTTTTTCTTTTCATAAGTATGAAACTCGGTCCCCAAGATAGGACCTGCATTTTAAGATGGACAAGGAAAACATTGCCCCTACAATCTGCATATAGTCAATGTTGATGCAAGTTCCTCAATGTACATAGGATGGCGCACTGAAAGTCGTTGTGAAATAAATTTTGGGCCTATGTACAATGAATGGGCCTCATTCTCGAACGCAGTTAAGAAGAATTTAAGAAGTAATTTCTTCTTAATTGGATTTAGGCATTCATGAACGTTTTCTCATCTGGGATTTGTTCTTAATTTGTTTTTAACTTCAGAAGACTTTCCGAACTCGAAATAGCAGTCGTAAATCGGCAAGAGTTATCTCAAATGCGATTCCTTAAAAAAACACAAGGGGAATCGCTTTTAAGAAAACTCTCCGTGTTAGAAGTGTTAATGAATTTGTGAGAAATCGTTGGTCATTTTGAATTTCCGCCATCTGAATTTCCGCAATCTGAATTTCCGCAATCTGAATTCTGAATTTCTGGAACAAAATAATTCAGTTTTGTTAAATTCTGAATGTTCGAGAATGAGGCCCAATGTGTTTGAGGAGAAGTTTACAGTTGCTTAAGAAGCTTGATACAATGAATGTTGATTCAACTCCATTGGGCAGAGATGCCAACTGTAGTTTTATGACACCTAACTAGGAGACGTGAAGTCTAGGTGACCTGGGAGAGTTCTTGTCACCTGGGGGGAAGAGACAGTTGGTCTGTATTGTTCTAAGGCGTTAAACAATGATAGAAGAGATTTTGTATAGCTGCATGTCTGTAGGATGGACCAATGACTTTGAGAACTGTCGTATCTATAAAATGGTCTGTTGAAGAATGTTCTGGGGTCAGGGCCATCAGCTGGGTATTGCTGGTGGGCTGGATTCCTCCCGGTTCCATTCTAGAATGCTAGATGGAGCTGTAGGAATTGTCTTTGGGTTATTGTCTTATGTTTGTGTGTCGATGATGTTATGTTGATAACGTTATGTTTACATCTACATCAAATAAACATTAACTCTATACTTCACCCGACTTCAGCTTAAACGATTGATTCTCTCAAAAACTTCCACGACATCGTGCAGCCAGAAGTCCCATTATAGACATCGGGTACAGAGGCTTGGGGAACCACGCTGGGGTCCTGACATCTCTGAATGTTGCAATGATTCAGGACAGCATGTCCAGCAGCTGTGAAGAAACTGCAGCACAGGATGAGGTATGTTCAGTTTTCCCCTGAGTGTGGTTGTTAAAAGTTTTTTAATGTTTCTGGAATGTGTGGTCCAAAATGAATAATGAGTAGGCCTACTTCTGGGGCCTCATGTATAAAGCTTGCGTACGCACAAAAAGCTTGCGTACGCTGGTTTCCACGCACACTTTGTGATGTATAAAAATGTACTTTTGAGGAGTAGTGAGAATGTGCGGACCGTCCGCAAAGTCTTGTCTGGCTCTGTAACATGGCAAATTCTAACTAAAAAGTGCCGAAACTCACCAAACATTGCTAAATAAAGTTTCCACAACAGTTACTGTCATACTTCTATGACGTTGACTATTCAAAAAACGTAAAATAATGTATAATAATACATAATGTGTGATCACATCAAAATGCCAAAACGGAAAATGATATAGGCCTAGGCTATATAGGCTGTTTAATCCGCCACCACTTAATAACTTCTGTTAAATTTGAGGGTGTCAAACGAACGACAAAGTCACTCAGGAAATCCATGTTGCGCTAACCCTATAGCTGCCATGCTGTTACCATGCACCACCAACACTCGTTTCTTACTTTCAAATTTTACATCGGACCATTTCTTCTTACTTTCTGTTTCTGCCATGGTCCGGTTCTCGGAACCCACAGCATTTACGGCCCTATAATAATAATGATTTTATTTGTAATGCACTTTACATTTAGCTAAATCTCAAAGTGCTACAGGTTAAAAACAAGAAAGGTCGCAAATAGTGACAGTTTTCCAGTCCGCCGACTTTCTTTTGTTGCTAATAGCCTACCTGATGACAGGCCGCCAAACAGGACACATAGGTGCATTCGACATGAACTCGCTTCATGCAGCGCTGCAGCCGGCTGCAGGCGGCTGCAGGCGGCTGCAGGCGGCTGCAGGCGGCTGACTTGAAACAGTGAATTCTGGTTAGACTTTTTGTCCGACTTGAGACAGCGTCGAGGCTAGGTCACTGTGACGTAGCCATCAAAGTACCGTGAGATCGATTCGAGAACTGCCGGCTGTGTAGCCGAGCGCATTTTCTCAAGAGCAACTGCACGGCTTCAAATGACGACACAGCTATTTCATAATTGGCCAGACTCACACACGACAACTTTGACGCTTGTTTTGTAATTATTCTGACACCTTCAGTTTCGCCAATGCTCAAATCCGGACCAAACTATTTGATTGAAGGTGAGTCGTTGTTGCCCATAACACGCTAGCATTCTGCTAATGAATGCTGATTGGTTAGTCATGGACTGACTACGACTACGACTGGCTATGACTTTTGTGCATTGACAAGTGAAATTTAAATGTACTCGTCCAAAGGACAAGTGCCTCAAAAGGTTAATGTCAAGCCCTGTAATCCAGTGAACAGAGATATATGATGACCTGATTGACACTCCAAGTGTATTATACCCGGGAGAAGTTCGTCTTTTGCAACCCACATGCGCAGTTGAGCCAGCTTGACAGTCTTTGATCATGAAGAGGTTTGAAAGTGGTCTATAAGAGAACGTCTTAAACAAGCTTTGGTACACATTTAAGGCTAATAAAGATGCCCAGCGTCAACTGTGCAGTTAGTCTTTGGTAGGCTTCTACCAAAGACCCTCGATGAAAAAGTTGTTACTATTTATTATTACAGCACAATTTGTGTAATTTGTCACTCATACATTTGCAGTTTATGGCTAATAGCAAGCTTAAGCTTTCAAACAAGGTATAGCAAATATGCCCTGCAGTGAAATCGTTAGAACATCTTATGTTTGTGGCTAATGTAACGCCTACTTATAGCAGCAAAGCAGAACTGCGATCTGACCGGCAAACGAATTATATAAACACTTAAAAGATGGGCGGGGCGGAATAAGGTGAATATTATTGGTCGCCGAAGGTTTTGACCACAAGAGAGAGCATGACAACATCTCAAGAAAGCAAAAGTAGGCCTATTGCTGTAAAGGACTGACATTCTTTGTGTCTATTCCAATAGGCCTATGTAATGCTAGTTTTCAATGACACAAGTCTGTGTTCTAGAAAGAGTGGTCTGGAGTCTCAGAGGTCCGATAATATCAGCTTTAATGCAGCAGTTGGAAATCAACAAGTACAGAGCTCTGGGGTTGTCTAAGTTTCCCTACCCGCAACAGAGTTTGGGCTGGTTCACGAAGTCCAACTGACTATCTGTCCCTGCCCCAGAATATATTATACAGTGCAGTAAAATGAGAACATGAAAAGAGGGTTGAGCTTTCTCATGCATCAGGGAGTTGTTCTTGCTGGCGCGCCCCACGCTTGGGTGCCATCTCAGCCCGGCTTCAAGGTTGCTCTTGAAATGAAGAGATTCGGACACAAAATACAGCCTGTTCCCCCACACCCTGAGTGAGACACAATGTTTAAGCCTACAAGAAAACTTCTAAGTTCATAAAATATTACTTTAATAAGCACAATATATTCTTTAAGACATGCATCCTTTATATAGTAGTACAAACATTGTTCCTGTGCTGTGATGCATTCAGTGATTAAGATGCCACAAATATTGATAAATTGAACTAGCCTATAGATAATGATCGCCCTTGATATAATTGGTGCCACACAAATGTCTGGAATTATAGAAAGTGCAGTTCCCGTGATGCAGCTGGCAATGATAGTTCATGTATTGTGCTGTAATGTATTGTACATTCTTTAGCTGCCCCGTATTTGGTTACACTTAAGCTTTGGTCTCTGAAACCAGGCAGTGTATAGTCTTTACTGAGAACAAATGTGCTACAGTGGAGTTTAATTTGTAAGAAAAACCTGTTAAAATTGTATAGCAAGTCTCATTCTTTTTCCATCCCTCACTGATTCCTACTTTATGCATGTTGTAAAGCTATAGGCTATTAACTATCCTCTGGGGGTTTCTTTTCTAAATCTGAGGGGGTAAGACACGTGCCATCTGTGTCTTTGATACTGTGTATTGGGGTCATTGATTGCAGAATCAAATTGACCTTGTCACAGTTGAATAACGACACTTCAAAGTCCATTGACACTAGCCTGGCTCTGCCCACCTACGTACTTCCGCTCAATTTTGATTTAGCTTCTGTACTGGGTCTGGATCTTCGGTACGCATTTCAGATCTTGGAAATAGATTTTCTATTTGGCCCAATCAGCGAACAGAGGGACGTTAATGTCGTGCGCTAGTTTGTGTTGTAGTTCCGTAATGGCGGCGGAGAAAGATGCGAGCGAAGCCATTCGGTCCATTGTGGCAACACTGCCGAATATCCAGAAACTAAAGCCGGAGCAAGAACAAGTGTTGCTGAGTTTTCTTGGTGTCAATGATGTTGTGGCCCTTCTCCCCACAGGGTTCGGGAAAAGTTTGATTTTCCAGCTACGGCAGCTAGCTCCGTTACAGTAGTGGTGCAGGAGTTGGCTAAGGCGAACGCTAGCTATTGGTTATGGCAGATCAGAGTGGCTCTGGGCAGATCAAATAGTTTTAAACTTCAACAGTGTACCCACCTACAAGCAGGGGCGGCTCCAGAATATTTTCAGTGGAGGGGCACAGGGGGGAGCAGCCGTGAATTGGGGGGGGCATCCAAAAGTAGTGTCACCACTGACTTTTTAAATTCAATTAATGGGCATTATAGCAACACAAACATTTAGTTTCCTTAAATTGCATGATATGAATGTATAATTACACCTTGCTTTTTAAATTTTTTATGCCAAATATTCATCATACAGTATAATCATTCCTTCTAGCCTGTGTTTAAAACACAAGATTTAAAACAATATTTTTTATCAAAAGAAACCTACATTGGGTCTCTGGTAAGTCAATCACAACTAGAGAGCATACAATTTCTGGGGAAATTGTGAGGGTGTGCCTGCATATTTTCAAGCATTTAGCCTACTCATAGTCTATTGCATAATAATTCATTAAGAACACCCTTGGAAAGAAGCTACTGTAACAACGTTATCACTGGAAATATTTCTGATGTAATCGCGATTCAAACAGTAGCTCTAGGTCTGCTAACTTATGACATGCCCGCAAAAACGTAAATACGCTTGACATTTATTTAGTGGAAAATTGCTCATGCATAAAAAGCTCAATAGCGATCATTGTCAGTAACAACGCAAAATGCGATATAGCCCTTTGTGGAGAAGCTGCCCCGGTAAATTGTATACTACAGTGTTCGTCTTGGTGGCGATCGTTGGTTGAACTTTCCGTTGTACGGTTTAGGCTGAAATTAAATATTGCTTTCATGAACAGATTGACAAGTTTAGGCTGTGTCAATGAAGTTCGGGTTAGTAGTCAGACAGTTTCACCTATTGAAATACTTTTAATTTAAGGGAGTGCCGAACATGTTCTGTCGCCGTTTGACTTCCTACTGTAAACAGCTGTGGATGTTTTTGTTAGCTACACAGTGTCTCGCGTAGGCTACAGCGTTGCAGTACTGGTTTGAAATCACAGGTAATGATTATTTCACCAACAAATCGTTTACTTGTAATCTAATGTCATAATAAATCGTACAACGAAAATGTATTTGTGAGTAATGTTTATTTTAACGATTGAAAACAGATGCAGCCTAGACCGCTGTAGTATGTGTTGCCCGGGCAACATAGGCTAATGTCATGATGCTAATGCTTCAGTGAAATAGTAGACTACCGTTTCCGAAAGTCGATGTAGTTCCTCAATAATATTAGCTTATATTGTACATTACACTTAACAATTGTGTTTCATATCAGAAAGTAACATTAGTAAATAGTTATCACCCTGGCCTCTTTGCTTGTGGCGTTTCTGCAGCTGCCTTGCAGTATCGTTAAAGCTATAGTTAGCCTATAGCTATCTCCCAGAAGTTAACAAGCTGCTAAACTAATGTTAGGCTAGAGGTAGTCACGCGTGTTTCGTGACGTTAGTAGCGTCAGTGACTGTGGCTAGCAAGTTAGCCAGGTAAATAAAAAGACAAGCAACTCAATGGCTACCAACTTTTGACATGACGTTTTCTAAGTAATCAAAATATTGACGGATGCTAGGGGGGGGCACGATACGATCCTTGCTGTGCTGCAACAGTCTTCTATGCACGTCGTATCTAATGCGTCGTTGCTAACATGTGCCGACGCTGTGACGTAGGCTATTATAACTGAGTAGTCTACCCTTTGCCGACAAAATCAACTTTATGCCACAAAAACGTTGTATGGTCCTAAACTGTGCAACGGAACGTACATAAAAGTAATAGCAACTCAATCGGGACCAAGACGAAACTTTGGACGTCGACGTTTTCTATGTAGTCCAAATATTGACCGAGGAGTAGGGGGGCAAAAATAATAATAATAATAATAAATATATATGTGAGATAACAAAGGTTGTGCTTCATGCCGAAGGCAAAGCACACCCAATAAAAAACCCTCTTCAAAAGCTTTACTTTATTTTCACTGAGAAGCGTAGGAAGTGCTCGTCTGTATTTTCACAAACAACATAGCAGTATATCAATTGCACCATATGCCCCTTGCAAGGGTTCTTTTATACAGTATGTTTTACTGTAAAATCTAAGAAAGTGCCTAAATTGACATTTGCATATATTTGCATTTACAGTTTGATGTTATTAGTTTTTTTGTCAAATAAACTGCACTGAAAGTCAAGTGTTTTGTTACATTCTAAACATTTACATATTTTATACAATATGAAATAGAAAACGCAAATATGAAGTGTAATATTGGATGTACAAAAAAATATATGTATGTTCGTTCGGAAAAAGGCGCCTTTTTATATTCCCCTCAACTCCGCCATCTAGTGACTTTTTTGTAAACTGATCTGCACTATCTTTATTCACCAGCACATATTAGCTCTATATATCACATAGATTAAACAACAAATTTAGCCAATCCCAAAGTTAAGTAGGCTACTGTGTGAAAGGTGTTATGGAGGGCATTTGGATTTTAATGAGTGACAGTGATCAGCTCGACGTAACTTTCACTGGCATGAAATGACAGTTTACGGCTAGCTAGCTAGCTAGCTTAGTCTGACTTAGCCTAGCAGTTACATTTAGCTAGCAATTTAAGTCGACATAAAATCCTAAATGTCTTGCATTATGCTAACAGAATTACAATAATAGCTCATATTTATATTTTATTTAGCTAACTATATCAATATCATAGCTTTGTTATCTTAACCGTTAGACCAAGGGAAGAAAGTGCTACTTACAAAACGGACTCATGTAACATTCAAACTGGTTGTCTTGAGAATGAGCGCGGGTCCTAAGAAAAATCTACAGTAATGTTGCAGAATGTTGTCGCCGCAAAAGGCCAATTCAACAATAAAAACTGTACTATCTGGGGAATGTGCGATTTAAATAATATTGTATAATTACAATTCATGTATCCTATATACACACACCATCAAAACCTACCTCAGTTTACGCTGCCCACAGAGTGTAACCTTTAGGGAAAGCGGGAATATATGGCTTCTGTCATGTTCTGTCCAGGCAATTATTTCTTATCGAGATTGACATCATTCAGAGCCAATGAAAATAGGGGGGGGCACCTGAGAACCAATCGGATTCCAGGGGGGGGCACGTGCCACTCCGTGCCCCCCCATTGGCTCCGCCCCTGCCTACAAGGAAGTCAACGTTTGTCAATGGAGCGGAGCCAGACCCTCTGTACAAATGATTTATGTACGAGAGTCTGGTTAGGACCAGGCTACATTGACACCTCTTTCCTATGCAAATCTCACAATTCAAAAATGTAGCTGTAAAACGGTAGGTTTTGAAAAAGCCACGGAACTGACGTCAGATCGGTGGCTCCGGCTTTTATGGCTATTGTGAGGGAATGATAGCATTATACTGCTGATCAATGCTGCTATACCAATCAATATCTAATATGAATATGTAAACACACATGTTTTGTAATGCTAATAACTAAGATACAAATATTGAATGTGATCAATTGATTTAATAAAGTAACAGATAAGAAACATTGAAATGTAACTCTGGTGTGTGGACAAGAATGCAGATGTCAGGCAAACTGACTTGGGAGGCGAGTTCGTGACGCTCAGGGACTGTTGTGAGCACAATGAGCTAGTCAGCTCATGGGAGTAAAAGTGTCAACTTGGGAGATAAGGTGATGCTGGGAAAATAACTCTTCTCTGCTTCAGGACGAGTCAGACCGGACAGTTCTTACCACCTATGGATAATATAACCCCTGTTTCCCTGGAGACCCTGCCCCCCCCCCTTCTCACTGGATGCCCCCTTCCCCCTTGGAGACCTTGCCCCATCTGCCCCTTTACATCATCAGACCTAGAGTGGTCTTACCCTCTCCCCTTCCCCTTGAAGACCCCACCCCGTATATCATCAGGACCTCGGGATGACCTGCTCTCAACCCTGAAGAACTCAACCCCCCCCTTGGATTGCATCAGACCTGTGGGTCTTGTCCACCCCCCTCCCTAAACAACACCAGACCTGTGGGTCTTCTCTGCCCCCTCCCTCTCCTAACATCACCAGGTCCGTGGACTGCCCACCTTGCGCCAGCATGAACGCCCTGGACATTTAATTGGTTAACAATTGCCACCCCAAGGTCTCCTGACCAATGGCCACTCACCAGACCTCCCTCTCTGGGGAGTACAAGACCTGTCTCCCAAGGGCGGGGAGACAGAACTTGGGAGGGGCAGAACTTTCTCTGATTTTCTGTCACGACCACTTTCTCAACGAAGGCCTTCGTTCGTTCTAATCTTATACTCTGTTTTGGTGGGGCGACTGCTGTTGCATCATCGACTGATTCATTGTACTAGACTACGGACATCTTGTTGTGTTGTTTTCATTGTGTATCTTGTGATTGCATCATTACTAATTAAACTACAAATAACTTGGTCCGATGCTTAACCATGTATCATTCTTCCTCTCAACACCCAGTTTACACTATCCTTAACACTCTGTTCTGTACCTTGGTTACGCCCCAAAATTTGCTGTGCGCTGCTCTGTGTACTTCCACAGAATTACAAAGAAAGTTTTCCTGGCATATTGAAAATGGACTACGGTGGTAAATGCAGAATTCCAGGCTGTACAGGGAATGCTGACAGGGAATTGTCTATCGCAGTCTTTTCAAAGGTATGCTTATTGCTTAATTCCGTGGGTGTGGTGGTGAATGCAGGATCTTGAATTTCTAATTTGTAGGCTAGATTCGAGCAAGATGATCATGAAGCGAAAGGAAACAGCAATGAGAGCGAGGTTAGCCATACAACTCTACTGGGGAATAGGCCCCTATTCATATCCCTTTGTTTTCTTTCAAGCTTGCTGCGCACAATGCAATAGGCTATAGAAACTCCCTTGTGTCAAAGAGTATTTAGGAACTATAAGTTCTTTACTTTTGTTATCTTCGGGTCATTGTGACCCTTCGGTCATTGTGATCCCCCCACTTGTTGCGACAACTTTACCTCATACAAAAATAAAGTGAACAAAGCAGCCAATATTGCCAAAAGCGACAGCAAGCTATAGTGGACTGCCAAGTCGCTTTCACCCCAAAATGGTGGAAACGTAGCGCTGCTACTGGGCACTGGTGTTGCAATGAAATGTTCTATTGGCTTTCACTTCTTGTCAATATAAGTTATTTGCGTCTGTTATCTTTGGGTCATTGTGACCCCCCCACGTGTTATGACAACTTTACCTCATACAAAAATAAAGTGAAGCATTTTCTTTTGACCGTTGGGCTGTCTCACACCCCCAACAGCGCGAAGGTTAAAATAAAATTATTTATATTTGTTTTTGTATTGGGGTCGATGGGTCATTGTGACCCGAAGGCAGCACAAGGGTTAACCCACGATACACAAGTTTGATATCAGCTTTGGCAGGGATATCAATAGTTAACCCTTTCCAGCCTAAGACAACATTCTATCTGTGGGCAATGTAGAACAGAAACCAGATTAGAAAAATATTTGAATTAAAAGTTATGATGAGTGAAGGACTGAAATTATTTGTGTCTATTCCAATAGGCCTATGTAATGCTAGTATTCAATGACACAAGTCTGTGTTCTAGAAAGAGTGGTCTGGAGTCGCAGAGGTCCGATAATACCAGCTTTAATGCAGCAGTTGAAAATCAACAATAACAGAGCTCTGGGGTTGTCTAAGTTTCCCTACCCGCAACAGAGTTTGGGCTGGTTCACGAAGTCCAACTGGCTATCTGTCCCTGACCCAGCACATATTATACAGTGCAGTAAGATAAAAAGTTGAAAAGAGGGTTGAGCTTTCTCATGCATCAGGGAGTTGTTCTTGCTGGCGCGTCCCATGCTCGAGTGCCATCTCAGCCCGGTTTCAAGGTTGCTTCTGAAATTAAGAGATTAAGACACAAATTACAGCCTGTTCCCCCACACCCTGAGTGAGACACAATGTTTAAGCCTAAACACACTTCTAAGTTCATAAGACATAACTTTAATAAGCACAATATATTCTTTAAGACATGCATCCTTTATAAAGTTGTACGAACATTGTTCTACTACTATATCCACTAGTGCACAGTGCCCGTGATGCATTCGGTGATTAAAATGCCACAAATATTGATAACTTGAACTAGCCTATAGATAATGATAGCCCTTGATAGAATTGGTGGCACACAGATGTCTGGAATTATAGAAAGTGCAGTTCCCGTGATGCAGCTGGTGATGACAGTTCATGTATTGTGCTGTAATGTATTGTACATTCTTTATGAGTCTGTGATTAGTGGAACATAAAAAAAAACGAAATTCCCCTCCCCCCAAAAGTAGCTATAGCCTACTATGGCTGGATATACACCTCTTTATAACTAAAAAAGGTTCAGACTTTCTTCCACAATAGACCAAATTGGCCAAACAAATTATATACATAATGTACATACATAATAATAAGTGTATATCATCTAGCTAATTTATGTTTTATTGCAAGTTTCACAGAAATCTGCAAACATTGAAGTTACAGTGCTAGCCTACTGTCGTGGCTGCTATTGTTTTTGATGATCGGTAGGCCTATTTTTTAGAAACTATATTTAGTTTTGTAATGTTTTAGCCTACCTCAATTCTGACTTGTGTGCCAAGTCCGACACCTGGATTTATGTGTGCTTGCTGCAGTGGCTATTTGGCAAGCTCAGAAGAGCGCGCTTACAAGGAATTCTGAATGCATCGGTTTGTGATTTCGGTTAAACACTTTTACAAGCGTTGATTGGGATACTATATATTTTCCCCGGAATAATCAATCTAAATGAATGCACTGACTAATAAAGTAAATTGTTAAAACTCAGAATTTAGATTTTACTGGGGCACCCACACATGGGCGTAGGTTTGGTTTGAAATGTGCTGGGTACAAAGACGCATTCGGAAGTGCATTTTCAGAAGTGCTGGGTACAATGACGCGCATTCATTTTTTCCCCCCTTTCGCGCAGGTCATGTTAATTAATAAAAATGTATACAAAAATGTGATGATGTCCGACACGTTTTATGAAGAAGAAAGGCAAGCCTAAGTTTTCAAAAAGCATTAGACATTTGACCCACTATCTTCTGCTTCATGTGACAATGTGATGACACGATCAGACTCAGATGAGCACACAACACAACTTCTGCACGACACATTTCGCCAAGATTGAAAAAGCAAAAATATGTGTGGCACGACTCGCACAGACGAACATATCACACCATCAGCTGACTGCTCTCAATTCACAACAATATGCATCCACCGCTGGACTGGCCATCGGGCATACCGGGCATTTGCCGGCACGTTCGGCGGACAAAAAATCGGCTCGGGCATTTTGAGCCGAGACCGGCCCACCAGCCAGGTACCGGCGGCAGTCGCAGCCGCCGCCGCCGGTAACTAAACAATAACAACTAAACAATAACTAAACAAGATACTGACTAACGTTACTCCACGATCATCTCCAATACCAATGCTTGCTGTACGATCACAAACCATAACTAAGTTGGTGGCTAAGGCTAACATTAATTACAACAAGAGTCGAGAAGAGTTAAAACAGTCCATCACTTGTGTGCAAAATGCACAAGACAAAACCTAGCCACAACACCACCAGCAAAAATGTAATAAACATATCGCGTCCTACCTTTGTGTCAGGTGGTCTGCATATCCATGCTGTGTACAACATCCATTTGTTCTTCTACAGGTTATCACTTTGATATAGGCTAGTCCATGGCACTAGCAGCCTGGTATGGTGCTGTATCCTGTAGCCTATGCAGGCTAAAATCAATGTCTTGCTCGTCTATGATACCTCGGCTCATTGCATCAGATAAAAGTAAAGAGTAGGTGATATGATCATACGATGCCTTATTTCCTGTCCATACCAAGCGGTCCGCACATTAAAAAAATAAAATAAACTACGGTGCCGCAGAGGGGACGTCACATCTACACTTAGATTATTTTAAAAAAAGGAGCGCGATTGTCTAACGATTGAGAAATACCAGAGCCCGTCTACGAATCTCTCATATTAGACATTCTCTGGAAATACATCATGTCCAAAAGAAGTAGTGGACTGGACATCAGAGCTTTTTTTAAAGCCAAGCAGCCATGCAGGCCTTTAGTAAGTGTGCCGGTATCTTATGATTGGATCGGCTATATGAATAACCTAATCAGTCATTCTTGACACGTTAACACGTTAAGAAAGCAACAGCTAGCTAGCTAACTGTTGCTAGCGGCACACAGTGTTGGCTATGGCTAGTAGCATGCTTAAAAATAGCTTCCCTATTTTAATAAATATATGAATTTGGATAACCGGGAAATTTACAAGAGTATGGATTGATTAATGGAGGGATGAGAGCAAATCTCTCACGACATCATCCAATCATGTGCGAGTCCCACACGGGGATTCTTTCAAAAAAAGTGGTGGGTGCAAAATGACTCATGACGAAAACTGATAGGTGCACGTCCCCACCGTCCCCACCGTATCCTACGCCCCTGCACCCACAGCAAATTTGTACTGGGCCACGTAGGCTAACCCCAGTAAACAGGGTCTAACGACGCCCCTGGCCAAAGCTGATATCAAACTTGTGTCCCTGAACTTTTGTATCGTGGGTTAACCCTTGTGCTGCCTTCGGGTCACAATGACCCGAAGGTTCACAACGACCCATCACCAATAGGAAGAGTGGACCTGTGTATAAAGTTCCCGGCACATTATTTGTAATTGCGGGTTTAAACTCACCCTAAAGGGACGCTGGATGATTGTCTCTACTGAACAGACAACTTTATCTCAAAATGCTGTGCTTTGCTTTAGTCATCTTAACTATACTGTTGCGAACTGTGACGGCGGAAGAGTAAGTTGATTTATTGTGATTCCGAACACTAATATAAACAAGTTGGCGGAATTCACCCGGGGAAACAGGGTGGGAACGTATCCTTACCAATGTTAAAAGTATACCTATGCAATTTTGCACCCTCAATAGTTTTGCTCCGTTTGGAAAACCGCGCATTCATCTCAATCATTGCTGTATTGACCAACAATTCTTAACTCTATTCCAATTTGATTGAACAAATAAGCTGTCATTCAGGCGAATCTATCTTGTGTTTTCCCTAACACAGACACGCATCCACCAGAGGAATGTTGTTGGTAAATTAGGGTTAAAGATTTGGAACTGTAAAACTGAGCGCTAGATAAGATTTGCCATTAGGCCTACTTAGAACTTGGCGCGCTCAATGCTTGCGTCTTCACATTTTGCGAGCGCATACTTTTGGCCAAGCCTAATTTGGGTCCAAAATATTTTCAAGCAAGGCCACGCGCGTGGCTCCCACCAGTGTGATCATTGGACCAGATCTTCCATGCGTGTTTCCGAAAGAAAAACCCAAATTCTACTGTGCTAGCTTCATTGGTTAGGTTATGTGCTATGGTGAGCAACTATAGGCAGTCCTGATTATGTATTTCCCTCCCCTCTGCAGTGTCTACATGGTGACTATGAGCTCCCAGGTGATGGGTGGGAGTATGGAGAGCCTGTGTGCCCATATTCACAACCCCTCAGCGCTGCTTTCCATGAAGGTGACCCTTCAACTGGGGCAGGGACCGCCTGCCACGCTGCTGGAGAAGATTGTAATCATTGATGACTTTTATAACTGCATCTCTTTTAAGGTGTGTTATAATATATTTATTTTTGGCCTGTCCCTGTCTTCCCTCATACAGTTCACATGTAAACATTCTTGTTTAAGTGAACTGCATTTTCTTATCACAGGAGTTTTGTATAGGCCACAAGTAATATGTGTACATTTTCTGAGAACTCCACACTTTGCTGAAGTATCCACATTCCATGATTTTCACCAGCTAATCTG
>CAEFZP010000211.1:0-41548 GCA_903064625.1 Mallotus villosus | reverse complement strand
TTACTTATTACTATCAACCTCCTTGGTCAGAATTTGATATTTGTAATTATGCATTGATTTACCTTTGTGATTATGTTAACTAGGCTATAACGCTTTATAGGCATTAATGAGGAATGTGAGTTTATCTAATGGTTTTTAATATCAAATGAACCACTCTCTTTAATTCAACTAATGATAGAAAACTTTTGAATTAAATAGTGAAACAGAATATGAACCCAGACATTAACGGCCAAGAGCTTGTTAGGAGCGTTCTAAGAGCGTTACGTCCTAAGAAGCTTAGCGTGAAGAGCTTCGTCTGTCCTTCTCCGACTAGTATCACCGCCAAAATTACAATTCGGTAATAACTGCGAAATAGCTGGCAGTACAAAAACAAATCAAGAACCAAAAAACCTTCATATTTAAAGTTCACAAAAATATAGCTAGTATATCGTTCCAACAGACACACTTCAACGTTAATTGGACACATGTGCCTGTTCCTATGATGCAGAGTTGAAATGCGAGGAGGGATCGTGGAGCAGTGCAACACGGAGTCCTTGTTCAATGACAGCATGCCTCAGTTTATTCTTGATGTATGTTGAGAGAGGAGAAAGCCAGTTCACAGAGGTAGGAGGTGGGGAATGGATCAGCACAATTATAGCACTCTTGAAAGTGAGGGGAATTCAGACCCACACGCAGCAAAAATGTGTCCACAAAGACAGTTTCAATATGTTGCAAACTTGAGTGTGAGTTCCATTTGCAGTTCAGCAAAGCCTCATCCTGTTCCTCTTGATGACAGGCATCTCGCGGCTGATTCTGAGGGATAAGAGGCGTGAAATGGCATATCGAACCCAAATCAAATCCTCGCTTTAGTGCGGGGGAAATAGGCTCTCAAGTTTTTCTCCAGGGCGGGTTTTAAATGTGCAGATATTGAATTAAAAAAAAAAGCACACTTCAGTAGTATTGGTAGCTGTCAGTGGGTGCCACTCTTTGTCGGCCATGCGCATGTTTGGCCTAAATCCCTTGATTTTGTTCTATTGCAGACAGAACAGTTTCGTTACTCCCTGCTTTTCGCATTGAGTCATTCTGTGGGCAAAATATGTCAGATAAGTAAGGACCTGAAGCCACCAAAAGTCATCATTCATCTTATCTTTGAAAGGAAGGTAATGGTACCTCGCAAATGCCCCGCAGGCTCTTATCTTAGTGCAAAACACGGGCCAGTGTTCTCCCCCACGATAAACCACTACTGACTTCTGTGTGCAGTAGAGACCTGGTGTTGAAACCCATGTACTGGCAAGAGGGTAGTGAATAACCGTGTTGAGAGGGACGTGACTTCTAACGTAGTTAAACTATTTTTCGACCTCAGCAAAAAAAAAGTCCGTCCCCCAGGTCTGGAAGGCATCGTTTTAGCAGTTAAAGCATCCAGATTGGGCAACATGCAATGCGTGGATACCATGTTAGGATTTCTTTGCTTGGCTTTCGTTACGAAGCTTTGACCCGAACGTTCAGCTGAGGCCGCCCCGTCAGTGCAAACACCTACGCCACATATCCCAGCTGAGATCATGGTTCCTCAAGAGTACTCGTCTGTTCACCCGGAATATCTCATCTCCGGTAGCACGGGTAGCGTGGTGTCAGTTCTGCAAAAATAACAAGTTCTCGTTAATTGTGTCCTCATCCCCGTATCTCACATTTGCGGATCAGCTGCCAAAGGCCACTAGCATCAGTGGACTCATCTATTTGAAGCGCAAATTTCCCCCGTAGCCGTTAGTTCTCATTTAGTACAGATTCCATGGGTCCTCCGACATGTCTCAATACGACGTTTCGATGGTGTTATCTGAGAGGGGGATTTTTCAATTTATTTTGCAGCATCTGGCCCGAGCATTACCTCAACCTTTTTTGACAGGCCCCGAGTAGTATGAGCGACTCTGCTAACGTGTGGGCTTTTTTTAGACTTTAGCGAGTAAATCGAAAAAAACATAGCTTTTTGCGCCTTCTCAGACACACGGAACGGCAGAAAGAAGAAAGCATTCGTTCACTTGGGTGTATCTGTTGCTTTCGTCTTTTAAAATATCAATGTCTTTGCTGGGATGATATGGGTGCTGGTCTCACAGGTGCCTTGCAACGTGCTGGCACCATGGCGGAATTAGCCAATTGTCTCTGCAGGACCAGGCCATACTGCTTTGGGGCAACGTTTTACCCACTTTGGAAAAACCTGCTCTAAGTAATGCCAATGTGTTCACCCCAGTATCACAAGTAAGCACCAACATTCATTCAACCAGCATTCAATCACATTTATACATGATGCATGTCTTTATGATGGTGGGGGAAACCGGAGTACCCGGAGGAAACCCACGCAGGCACGGGGAGAACATGTAAACTCCACACAGAAAGGACCTGGAGCGACCGGGGTTCGAACCAGGGACCTTCTTGCTGTGAGGCGACAGTGCTAACCACTGCGCCACCGTGCTGCCCACGGTTAAAGAACCATTCACGCTCCGCCCGATCTCCATCTTTTCCACACCGCGAACAAAGATGTCTCTTAACAAACCTAAAAGGAAAGTGGATGATGAACAATTTCAAGAAAGATGGACATTGCAGTGGTTTATTGGAAATGCTACGTGCCTGATGTGCAAGGAAGAAGTTGCTGTTTTAAAGGAATATAATCTCAAGTGTGATTTATCGAGAAAAACACGGAGAGCAGTATGAGAACTAGGGAGACAAGAGGAATAACGAGTAACGTAGCTGCAGAAAGGACTCACAAGGACTTCATAAGGCCAACTGATGCTGCAGTTGAGGCTATTATGTGGTGAGTGAGTTAATTGTTAACATTTATAGAACTGCTGGGTAGGCTATATTCTTAAGTATGATGAAAATATGTTAGTAATGGAAATAAAAAAGTACATTTTCAAAATGATTGCGCTTTCTTGAAAGGGGTGATTGACTGGGTTTTTTGAGTATTTTACACTGTTCCTTAAGGTCTCCGAATAGGGTATGTAACATTGTTTTGGCTGAAAATGGCCCGGGTGCTGTTCTATGCCCTCTTTTACATCCAGCATTTTTTTCCCGGGAAAAAACGCTAGCTTTTCCCCTTATATCATTGTTATTTAGATGAGCTGTGCGCTGATTGGTTGGTTTACAACGAGCGAAGCTGCGGAGCAAAGACGGCCAACAGCACTCACTGAAACAAGAAGGTGGCGACTTGAAATAAAAACGTACAAATAAATCTATTGTGTCTACACAACACTGTTTTCAACAGATTGACTAGATATAATTTGAAATGATTACGGTAGTTTCCACGTCTGTTGTCGAAGCAAACAGAATCGCCTTAGGTGGGTAACGTTAGCACTACAGCTTAGCATACAAACTATCGTGATTCAACACAGCTTCAGTTAGCTCTAGCTATCTTACTGAAAAATAGATCTGGACAAACATGCATCTGAATTGTAGATTTACATAACAACACGGGTTATTTATTTGAATGAAACATAGTCAGGAACATGAAATAACGTAAATCCAATTGCCAATAAACTAGGCTAAATCATAACACATTCATGCTCTTGCGTTAGCAAGCTAAACTGGTTTACATGCCTACAGTATAGGTGTTTTCGCTATCTAGCTGTTCTTACATTCCTTGCAAATCACCGATGAAAAACAGATGAGCTTGAGTCTAGTTAACATTGACGGTTATGGCTGATGTTTGTTTATACCGTTGCATAGAAGATCTCTGTGCAGTTGCGCGAACCATTTCACCAAGGACTGTTTTAAAAACCTGGGAATATGTAAAGCAGGATTTGCTATGAAGCTGTTGCTGAAAAGAGGTGCGTTCCGACCTTAGTTATGTTCATCAGAACCGCAAAGTAAACTGTAGTATGATTTTGTCAGTAAGTTATTAGCAATGCTAACGTATCCTGTATCTAGCACAGCCTTTCTCCAGTTATTTCGAATAGATAATCTAGACAGGCGTCAGCAAAAGGCTAGACTGCTTTCGTTTTCTGGCTATTTTTTTGGGAAGCTTCCCTTCTAATGCCGACTACAGCTAGTTTAGCTAGTCACTTGCTAAGTACGGTATGTTGATGTGTTTAGAAACGTAGCGTCGCTACCTCGGACTGGGCAAGAACACCAGTGAGTGGGCTGGTCTGGATGTACATTTTGGGGCGTGACAAAGACACAGACCAGAGCCAATTGAATGCGCGATACCCTCCCGACGTCAGTAGGGTGGATTTTTCCAAAAGCTACCGTTCTACAGCTAGATTTTTTCTTTTTGAGATTTGCATGGGAAATAAGTGTCAATGGACTTTGAGGTTCACTGTATGTTCATTTTACCCACCGAACTGTCGTTATTCAACTATGACAAGGTAAAAACGGTTTTGCAGTCAGTGACCCCTTTGAAGTACCGAACTGTGATGTGGCCCTCCTATGAGACGACAATACCAGCAGTGGCCCCAAGGCCAAATTGAGTTTGAGAACCCTGCTCTAAAGCATTATTTGGACAGTATTGTACTGCGGAAGTAGTATATTGCTCTCAAAATGGCAAGAAAAAGGCAATTATCAAGGAAGACAGACGGACCATTATATCACTTAAAAGTGTAGTTCTTTCCTTTTGAGATATTTCAAAGAAAGCAGGGTGTTAGTGAATACTGTCTCAAACATCATCAAAAGGCACTTGGAAACTGGAGGACACTGACAGGGAAGATGTCTGGCAGACTCAAAGCCACAACAGATTCAGAACACACATTTCAGTCAACATTTTATGTAATAGGCAGCTCACAGGACAATAGCTTTAAGCACAACTTAACACTGGTCGAAGTAAGTAAGTCTCAATTTCAACTGTGAACAGAAGACTATGAGCTGCAGGTTTGACAGGTCGAGAGGCAATAAGAAAGTCATTGATACGGTGGCAAAATAAGAAAACAAGGCTTGCCTGGGCCATGAAGCAGATGACTGAAGACTGGGAGAAGGTCTTATGGACCTATGAATTGAAATCTTTGGTTCATCATGCAGGGATTTTGTACGATGTCGAATAGGGGAAAGAATAGTTCCTCAGTGTGTGACACCAACTACCTTAGAAGAAAAGAACAAGACAGTAGGCTTAAAATCATAGAATGGCCAGCAGTCTCCAGACTTAAACCCCATTAAGCTGGTTTGGGATGAATTGGACAGAAGGGTGAAAGCAAAGCAACTTACAAGTGCAACACATTTGTGGGAACTTCTAAAAAAGTGTTGGGAAGAACTTTCCAACCAATATCTACATTGTAGAAAGAAAGTGTGTTCAGCTCTTTTATCTGCAAAAGGTGGCTGCATTGTTTGATGCAAAAACATGAATAATGATGCAAAGTTTGATACCATTTTGTTAAACGAAACAATTCCATGATTTATTTTTTATCTTCCTATTGTTCATTTATTCTATGCTTTAATTTCAGAATATTCAAACAAACGGCATTTATTTGAATAAAAAAAATGGGGGCGTTCTTAAACGTTTGAATCAAAATTCAATCGGGATATTTTTGCCTGCACCGTCTCTTTGCCCAAAAGGCTCAAAAGATTTACAACTTAGGCATGACTCCCCTAGGTTGGTCCTTCGCCCTCCATTGCACCATGAGCAGTGGCGGTCCGTCAATACAGGGCGCAAGGGCGCGGCCCCTCCTAAAAACTGTAGATGAAAAAAGTCTAAAAACATTATAATACCAAACAATTAAAGAAATGTACTGTGTTAACGCGTTAAATGTGTGTGGGAGACAGTAAGGGCCAATCCCAATACATCCCCTTACCCCTTCCCCCTACCCCTTGGTTTACCCCTACCCCTTGGCCCTCGAAACCGAGGGGTAAGGGGTACATAGCCCTAGGAATTGGGACGACACTTGGTTACGTGTACAACCTCTAGCACGTATCGATATCTCCAAAGCAAGTAGTATTATGCACTGATTTCAAACGAAATTCGCTGCTAATGGAGTTTACTTAAAACTGTAGACATGCTAGTAAGAGAAATGCGGGACTGTTGTGCAAATTAACACTGTAACATTATCGTAGCAAACTAGCGATCTTTAGAAACGTTTCAATTAGGAAAATGGTTGCAAATATATATGTGCAGGACTGTGTATAGCACAAAACAAGACTTTAATAATTTTTTTATCTATTAATTACGCCGCAAATATATCATTTACCGGACTATCGGGATGATCTGGCCGCCATTGTTGCCGGTCGCGCAGTATTCGCATACCCCTTGGTTTCAAGTAAGGTCTCGATCTCACTTGGTTTCAAGGGGTGTATACCCCTTCGTCTTACCCCTACCCCTAGCTCAAAAAGAGTATTGGGACACCACTAGGTCTCACGCGAACGCGCAAAACCAATGGGTAGGGGTAAGGGGAAGGGGTAAGGGGATGTATTGGGATTGGCCCTAAGCCCCTGTCAACAACCACTTAAATGTGACCAAATATAATATATTGCCATTCGTTATCACTGAGATAAGCCACTCCTCCCTTGAGGGGCGCCGGCCAAATGGAAGCCAATGGGAGCTCTCATACTTTTCGGAAATATTTGAGCAAGGACATCTTCTCATTGGCGGATAAAAGTTGAATCCCGGGGCGCAATATTTTGTGCCCTGACCAATGACAACGTTTCTTACTAGACTATTCGTCGAATCAGAGACCTTTATCATTCCCTCACATCCCATATAAATCTCACGTATCTATGAGCAACATAGCTAGCAAAGGAGGAGGGGACGTACACTTGTAGCTTCTCCTCAAGCCTGTATGCCAACCGGAGCTGGTTAGTGTGAGGGAATGATAGCATTATACTGCTGATCAATGCTGCTATACCAATCAATATCTAATATGAATATGTGTAAACACATTTTTTGTAATGCTAATAACTTAGATACAAATATCAAATGTGATCAATTGATTTAATAAAGTAACAGATAAGAAACACTGAAATGTAACTTGTGTGTGGACAAGAATGCAGATGTCAGGCAAACTGACTTGGGAGGCGAGTTTGTGACGCTCAGGGACTGGTGTGAGCACAATGAGCTAGTCAGCTCATGGGAGTAAAAGTGTCAACTTGGGAGATAAGGTGATGCTGGGAACGTAACTCTTCTCTGCTCAGGACAAGTCAGACCAGCCGGTCTGACTTACTATGGATAATATGCCCCCTTCCCCTGGAGACCCTGCCCCCCCCCCTTCTCACTGGATGTCCCCTTCCCCTGGAGACCCTGCCCCCCCCCTTTTCACTGGATGTCCCCTTCCCCTGGAGACCCTGCCCCCCCCCCTTCTCACTGGATGCCCCCTTCCCCTTGGAGCCCTTGCCCCATCTGCCCCTTTACATCATCAGACCTAGGAGTGGTCTTACCCCCTCCCCTTCCCCTTGAAGACCCCACCCCGTATATCATCAGGACCTCGGGATGACCTGCTCTCAACCCTGGAGAACTCACCCCCCCCCCTTGGATTGCATCAGACCTGTGGGTCTTGTCCACCCCCCTCCCTGAACAACACCAGACCTGTGGGTCTTCTCGGCCCCCTCCCTCTCCTAACATCACCAGGTCCGTGGACTGCCCACCTTGCGCCAGCATGAACGCCCTGGACATTTAATTGGTTAACAATTGCCACCCCAAGGTCTCCTGACCAATGGCCACTCACCAGACCTCCCTCTCTGGGGAGAACAAGACCTGTCTCCCAAGGGCGGAGAGACAGAACTTGGGATGGGCAGAACTTTCTCTGATCTCTGTCACGACCAATTTCTCAACGAAGGCCTTCGTTTGTTCTATTCTAGACTCTGTTTCTGTGGGACTACTGCTGTTGCATCATCGACTGATTCATTGTACTAGACTACGGACAATTGGTGTGTTGTTTTCATTGTGTATCTTGTGATTGCATCATTACTAATTAAACTACAAATAACTTTGTCCGATGCTTAACCTTGTATCATTCTTCCTCTCAACACCCAGTTTGAACTATCCTTTACATTTACATTTATTCATTTAGCAGACGCTTTTATCCAAAGCGACTTCCAAGAGAGAGCTTTACAAAAGTGCATAGGTCACTGATCATAACAACGAGATATCCCCAACATTGCAAGTAGTCAAACATGAATCATACATTGTGAAAAAAAACAAAAATAAGTGCCAAAGGGAAAAATCATAAGAGCATGAAGTTAAACAAGTTACAATTGGACAACATGAATCTAAAAGTGCACCTGTGGAAGAGCAAACAACAGTAAACTACCTCACAGCGAGTACAATAATTTTAATCAGTTACAGCTCACCGACAAGAGCAGCAGCTCTCTAAGTAAGGGCCAATCCCAATACATCCCCTTACCCCTTCCCCTTACCCCTTGGTTTTGCGCGTTCGCGTGAGACCTAGTGGTGTCCCAATACTCTTTTTGAGCTAGGGGTAGGGGTAAGACGAAGGGGTATACACCCCTTGAAACCAAGTGAGATCGAGACCTTACTTGAAACCAAGGGGTATGCGAATACTGCGCGACCGGCAACAATGGCGGCCAGATCATCCCGATAGTCCGGTAAATGATATATTTGCGGCGTAATTAATAGATAAAAAAATTATTAAAGTCTTGTTTTGTGCTATACACAGTCCTGCACATATATATTTGCAACCATTTTCCTAATTGAAACGTTTCTAAAAATCGCTAGTTTGCTACGAAAATGTTACAGTGTTAATTTGCACAACAGTCCCGAATTTCTCTTACTAGCATGTCTACAGTTTTAAGTAAACTCCATTAGCAGCGAATTTCGTTTGAAATCAGTGCATAATACTACTTGCTTTGGAGATATCGATACGTGCTAGAGGATGTACACGTAACCAAGTGTCGTCCCAATTCCTAGGGCTATGTAGCCCTTACCCCTCGGTTTCGAGGGCCAAGGGGTAGGGGTAAACCAAGGGGTAGGGGGAAGGGGAAGGGGTAAGGGGATGTATTGGGATTGGCCCTAAGAGTCCTTGTGATCCTGGAAGAAACTAACATCACGTCCAGCAGATCTTTCCTAGGTACAGTTGTATTCCCGGAACAAGTGTGTCTTGAGCCTATTCTTGAAGGTGGGGAGACAGTCAGTGTCTCTGATGGAGGTGGGGAGTTGATTCCACCACTGGGAGGCCAGACAGGGGAAGAGCTTGTGTTGGGACCGGGCGGTCTTGAGCAGTGGGACCACCAGACAGTTGTCAGAGGAGGACCGAAGGTGGCGGAAGGTAGGGCTGGAGGAGAGATGTAGTCGGGTGCAGTCCCATTCACCGCTCGGAAGGTCAGTACCAGGGTCTTGAATCTGATACGGGCCGTGACGGGCAGCCAGTGAAGGGAGACGAGGAGCGGGGTAACATGGGAGCGTCTGGGTAGGTTGAAGACCAGACGGGCCGCTGCGTTCTGAATCCTCTGGAGAGGGCGGGTTGCACATGCTGGGAGCCCGGCGAGCAGCGAGTTGCAGTAGTCCAACTTGGAAAGGACAAGTGCCTGGACCAGCAGCTGGGTGGAGTGCTCAGACAGGTATCTCCTGATCTTCCGGATGTTGTAGAGGGTGAATCTACACGACCGGGAGACAGCAGCGATGTGGGCTGTGAGGGAGAGCTCGTCATCCATGGTAACCCCGAGGTTCCTGGCAGAGGACGAAGGGGTCACCGTCGCCGATCCCAGGGTGATTGAGAGGTCATGGGAGATGGACGGTTTGGCCGGGATGATGAGGAGTTCGGTTTTGGCGAGGTTCAGCTGGAGGTGGTGCTTGGTCATCCAGGCAGAGATGTCTGTGAGGCAGGCCTCAATCCTGGCTGAGATCCCCGGATCGGTCGGGGGGAACGACAGGTAGAGCTGGGTGTCGTCAGCGTAGCAGTGGTAGGAGAAGCCATGGAAGGTGATGATTGTTCCAAGCGAGGTGGTGTACAGGGAGAAGAGGAGGGGTCCAAGGACGGAGCCCTGTGGGACACCAGTGGAGAGCTGGCGGGGGTCAGACACATCGCCTCCCCAGGAGACCTGGTAGGATCTTCCCGACAGGTAGGACGAGATCCACTGAAGTGCAGTGCCAGTGATGCCCATCTCGGAGAGTCTGGCGAGCAGGATCTGATGGTTAACCGTATCAAATGCTGCAGAGAGGTCCAGCAGAATGATGACGGATGACCTCGAGGCCGCTCTGGCAGACTGGAGGGCCGTGGTGACCGACAGGAGGGCAGTTTCAGTGGAGTGGCCCGTCTTGAAGCCCGATTGGTGGGGGTCAAGCAGGTTGTTCTGAGTGAGAAAGTTTGACAGTTGGTTAGATACAGCGCGTTCAATTGTTTTAGAAAAGAAGGGTAGAAGTGATACCGGTCTGTAGTTCTGGAGGACAGCTGGGTTAAGGGAGGGTTTTTTGAGTAGGGGTCTAACTCTGGCCTGTTGGAAGGCAGAGGGGAAAGTGCCGGAAGTAAGAGAAGAGTTGAGGACATGGAGATGGAATGTTATGATGGAGGGAGAGATGGTTTGAAAGAGAGGGGAGGGGACTGGATCAAGGGGACAGGAGGTGGGGCGATGAAAGAGAATGAGGTCAGAGATCTCTGCCTCAGATAGGGCCGAGAAAGAGTTGAGATATTTAGTAGGGTCAGTCATAGAGGGTGAGTGAATAGGAAAGGTTGGTTCAGGGAACCGACTGCTAATGTCAGCAACTTTTTTCTCAAAGAAGGAAGAGAAGTCGTCTGCTGTCAGAGTGGAGGGAGGGGGTGGGGGAGGTGGGTTAAGAAGGGTGGAGAAGGTAGAGAAAAGTTTGTGAGGGTTTGAGGCAGAGTTAATTTTGTTCAAGAAGTAGTGAGTTTTAGCATCAGTTATATGGGCAGAGAAGGATTTGAGGAGGGAGTGATACTTATCAAGGTCTAGACTGTCGTTAGACTTGCGCCATCTCCTCTCAGCCGCTCGAAGGGTGGAACGTTCTTCGCGAATAACATCAGTGAGCCACGGGCAGGAGGGAGAAGATCGCGCAGGCCTAGTTGACAGGGGGCAGAGGGTGTCAAGTGATTCAGTTAATGTGGATAACAGCATGTTAGTTGCAGTGTCGGTGGGGTGGGACATGAACTCGTTAATAGGAGGAAGGGAGGATGTTACAATGGAGGAGAAGTGTAGGGATAGGGAGCGGAGATTGCGTCTGAAAGTTACGAGGGGAGGGGAGGTAGGAAGAGTTGGAGGGAGAGAGATAGAGAATTGGATAAAGTAGTGATCAGAGATGTGTAGTGGGGTTACAGAGGTTAGGTCAGTGATAGTTACGTGTCAGGACGAGGTCCAGCTGTTTTTTTCTGCCTGGTGGGTTGCTGGTGTGTTGAGCAAAGTCAGGTCGAAGGAGGTCAGGAGAAACTTGAAGTCAACAGCCTGCGTTCCATCGAGATGGATGTTGAAGTCCCCAAGAAGTATCAGCGGTGTTCCATCATCCGGGAGGGCGCTGAGGAGCATGTCCAGCTCCTCCACAAAGTCAGCTAGGGGCCCTGGTGGGCGACAGAGGACAATTAAAAATGCTTTGATAGGATCAGTTAGCATCACATAGTGGTGTTCAAATGATTTGGCAGTAAAAGAGAGTGGGGTGCATGTGCATTTAATATGTGGGGAAAGAAGCAGACCTGTCCCACCACCTCGCCCAGTTAGGCGAGGAGAGTGGGAGAACGAGTGGTTGACAGAGAGAGCAGCTGGAGTTGCAGTGTTCTCTGGTAGGATCCATGTCTCTGTTAGCGCGAAGGCATCAAGAGAAGCATGGGATGCTAACGCTGGAATGAAGTCTGCCTTTTTCACAGCAGACTGGCAGTTCCAGAGTCCTATAGAAAGAGAGAGCAGGTGGAGAAGATCTAGAGAGGTAGCTAAAGTTAGAAGTGGAACGTATATACTTCGTGACATATCTACGTCTACGTCTGAGGGTGTTGCAGTGAACGGGAATGCTGAAGAAGCACATGCTAGCTATAAATGTGTTCTAGGTAGAAAATAATAAAAATAGGGGGATACTTATCAGAACAGGTGATCCGCCTCGTCGGCCTTCCTCGGATGACTCCCGCGGAAGACTCCTCTTGTTGCCCGAGTCTTAGTGACCGAGGCTGCCAGGCGAGGCTGCCACTGGAGTGCTAGCTGCCTTAAGTATGCAAAGCGCAGCTGACAATGGCCCTAATTATGTCAACAACCCGCCCACTTGGAAATGCTCTCGGCGGAGCCTGACAGTACAGATAGAAACTTGCAATTTAAATCGATCTCTAGCTTAGTGGCTAGCTCTCCTAACGGCCTGTTATAACAACTATCTTCTTACTTAATTCTACTCTGACACAGTTTCAGTTTAAACGACAAAAATGAAACAAGTCTGAATTACTTACTATGAGCAGATTCACAATGTTAACTTCAGCAGACACTAATACACTCTGATCCAAAATACAGATTCAGGGCTATTTAAGCACAGCCTATCAATGGCCCTAATTATGTCAACAACCCGCCCACTTGGAAATGCTCTCGGCGGAGCCCGACAGTACAGATAGAAACTTGCAATTTAAATCGATCTCTAGCTTAGTGGCTAGCTCTCCTAACGGCCTGTTATAACAACTATCTTCTTACTTAATTCTACTCTGACACAGTTTCAGTTTAAACGACAAAAATGAAACAAGTCTGAATTACTTACAATGAGCAGATTCACGATGTTAACTTCAGCAGACACTAATACTCTCCTTTACATTAGCTGGTTGTTCAGTGAGTAATGTACTCTTCTAATTCTACTCAAACTCTTTGTGGGGTGCTCAAAGCTCATTGTGGGGTGCTATTTTAACAGCGCCGCCAAACTGCGGCTCCAGCTGTGAGAAACCAGGAAGCTCCTGGGTCCTAGAGCTACCCGGTTACATTCATCCCTACTTTTAAAGTTCACCGTCCCGGTGACAGGGCTAGTGTCTACCATAACCTAAAGCCATGGCTGACGAAACACCCCTCACCTCAATCTCACCATCAGGTTTAGCAACAATGACAGTAGCATCTGCCTCCTAATTTCTCACAAAGGTATCGCAGAAGTGGGCTTGAGCCCTCTGTTCACCACTAGACACTACCAAGGGCTGTTGAGTCTGTACCCCCACTACTCCACGCTGGCCCACCATCACCAAGTGAGGAGGCTATCGCTGAAGCACACGGAGCCAAAGCATTAACTATAGGTAATTCCGTACAGAAACCCTTTTGTCTTCTACAAGCCGGTCACGCAAAGTGCAGTAGAGTTAGGAATAGACCCCTCAAGACTCTTGCCAATAGCAATGTCCATGATGGACTTGAGTGCAAGAGGATACTCCCTAACAAATTTCCCTTCTTTATGTGGGCGCAAGTCAAACTGCTGTTGTACACAAACATCGTTTTTAAAAGAATGTTAAAACACTTTATCTGGGGTGTTACCGTCTTTAACAGAGTCAAATTTCATCTCATCTTTTGCTTTCCCATCTTAACAATCAGGCCAAAAAACAAAGCTCAGCTGGAGGCAGGCATCGAATTAACGGACACCTACGACCTCCTCAATCCAGTCCTCACCAGACATCAAGTCACCAGAATTTCTTGCAGAAAGTGTAGGGCATTTACACTCTCTAGGAACAAAACATTATGCTCAAATACCAGTTGTAAAGAAACAGCAGCTGGCGTCCCACTGGTAGAGGTGGCGGAACCTTCCTCCTGAGGACCAGCAGCTGTTTTCAGCTTGAAGCTGTCGTACCTGTTCGGCAATAGCTCGCAATTGTTCCTGAAAATTGTCCTCCGACATGACAACCAGTCTTTTCAGAGCCCAGTAGAGTAATCCTGAGGTCCACTTGATGTCAGTCAGCGAAGTCCACACAAAGGCTGTCTAGGAGGTGATGAGGCCCCAGATGACCACCACTGTTTTTCCCACTAAACTATATGCCACTAAAAGAATATTGCAAAAACAGAGCCACCAACAAAAATTCAAGAAAAAAACCACAGCCTCTGTAATCCTGCCCACTACGCCATATGTGGCGGGGGCTCCGACTACGCCACTCTCACAAACGGGGTGAGAGACCCTCAGTATACTATAGCTAAGATGGTGTCCTGTCCAACCAAATGAACTGGTACAGAGGCAGTGGTATCAAAAATATATACAAAGTTTTATTTTACACATTACACAGACATTCTAAAATGAAATCACAGCAAGCCAACACGACCACAGCACACAACTCAAACAAAATATGGGAAAAACAGTGGCAGACACTAAACACCTGTAGAAGATACATATATTAATGATAATAAAATAGCAGCAGTAGTTACCTATTGAAAATGTATAATAAGAACGTACCGATTGCTGATGTGTTCAGACCACACACTTGCTGTCCACTGCCAATATCCGGCTAAGGAGGCTGTCACTAATGGGTACAACAAGCTGTCAACAACTAGGCTAATAACAGTAAAACAACTTGATGTATTGCCAGCCTACCTGAGTCCTTGGCGCATTAGGTTACCTCCACAGCAAACCATTGCCTCCCACACTACCACTATTTAACCTACCTGAGCCTCATTAAGGAAATGGGCTCCAGCTGTGAGAAACCAGGAAGCTCCTGGGTCCTAGAGCTACCCGGTTACACTTTTATAAAAAATTCAATAATGACAGGCTTTCTTGACCTGACATATTAACACTGTAATGGCAAAACTTACTATTTATGATCTACATTGTTTTGTATTGCAACTATTACATTATTTCCAACATGTTTTATGCACATTGTACCTGTTGTTCACAGCATTAGATAAGCAAGGAGTGGTTTTACAAAACAAATGTATGTACACCACATGTAGACTGATGTCATGTCTACATTTGTAATTTTAGCCTAATCTTATGTTGTAGTGGCATGTTATGAGTGAAACAGTGGAGCAAGTAACCCGTGGTTGTACCTTAGTCACAGAAACTGAATTTGCTCTGTAAATTTGACTGTGCAGTGCTGCGATTCCAAATGTTTTGTCAAATTTGACGTCGTGTTTTTGTAGCTTGATAGCACTTTGCGAGTGTACAACGAGCCTTGATATTTCCATCTTAAGATGACAAATTCTCAAAATATATATATTATATTTCCAACTCGAAAATGCGCATCTCTCTCTCTCCTCCTCCGTTGTTAGTGTCGCTGCGTAGTAGGTCTATGTAGCCTACACACATGACGTGACCCTCATGCCACGTGACTAAATTGTCGCATACGCTACATGACTTCACTTCCAGAGACACAAGAATAAATACAATATATATTTTACTATTAATGACAAAATAGTAACGCACAGTGACTTGGACAAGTAATTTTAATCTGATTACTAGTTTGGAAATAGTAACGCGTTAGATTACTCGTTACTGAAAAAAGTGGTGTGGGAGAAATTGAAGATGTAACATATTTATCCTGTATAATAATGATTCTGTGTTCCAGTATTCCTTGTGTGCAAAGATAGGCCTAACCCCAAATCTGAACTCTGGGTAACACTAGGCTTACATAAACAAGGGGACCTGGGCTTGACCATTATCTTTCTGGAGAGGCCATAAAAGAAGTGGTGAAGGCTTACAGGGGTCAAAGAGCACACATGCACACACTCAAACACGCACGCACACACGCGCGCAAGGTCTATGCAGAGGAGCCAATGAAGAAGAGCCATGGAACATTTAAATACTTTGTATTAGCCAATTACAGTCCTGAGCGCTGGTGTTTAAAATGACTAGCAACAACTGTTGCTAGTCAGACAAACTTGTAACACCATGGCGTGTGATGTTTTTGTCTCCTTGTGGCCGCAAGCAATAAAGCTTTCTTAACTTGTTCACCGACTGACTGTGCAATGCTTGATAGATTAATATCTCTGACAACTTGGTCCTTCGAGAGCCGGATTTCAACATCCTTTCCACATCCATACCCAAGAATTGAAATAATGCAGACGTGCATGACGGTGGAGAACCTTGCAGCTAAACATAGCTGTTTAAAAAGAGGCCTATTTTTTTGTTTCTTTTTCTGGGGGATAGTGGAAAGGTGACGGAATTCTGGACTAGCTATATGAGGCACAGCTTTCGATGGACAGGGTAAGAATACAATTGTGTATATGTATATATAGTCGACTTGTGAGAATATCCACAGTGGGTGCGTTAAAGTAACGTATCAGTGAACTAAATGTTTTTGCTAAAATCCTATGAATATATCAGTGAAGTGAATTGTGTGTGCACTTTTTAACTAAGACCTGTGAAGGATAGGTGAATCGGAATGTTTGGTTGACGTGATGACGAAGTAGAAAGATCGGTGAAGTATATCCCAAGATCCGTGATTTGCCTACATATCAGTTGTTAAGGCCTGTCCAACCAGAACTCTAATAGTGTTAGGGTTTGGTGGTTGTAATCATAGATATGTATTTATATATGGTTGTAATACCTATCCAAATGGACATGCTGGTGAATTGATGTGAAAGCAGAGAGATCGGTGAGGTTGTTCACAGCCGTTTTTGAGGTAGGCTACCGAAATAAATCCTCCGTGCGCCCTTGAATAGGCCTACTATAGAGAGAACTAGTTTGAACATTGTTAATGACAACAATGTAGTACATATGTGTGGTTATTGCTGCTGAAATTGATCGTTGAAATGTGTTGGATTTGGTGGTGATAATATTTACCTATTCAAATGGACTTGTTGGAGGCTTGTCCGACCAGGATGCTAATACATGTTTAAACTGTCAATTGCTGACGAGTGATATAAGGTGCATATGTAAACTTGGATTCCAATTTTATTTTTGAAGAGAAAACAGTACTGAATAGTAAGTGTATACAAGGTGAACCAGTCGGAGAGACTGAGATTGTTTTTGAGGCCCAATTTTTCTGTTGAAATTGAAATAGTACTATGTGTTTGATGCTGCTGAGGTTGTTTTGCTGAAATGTATGAGTTTGGTGGCATTAATATTTACCTAATCAAATGGACTAGTTGAAGGCTTGTCCGACCAGAACTCAGACATGTGTGTAAACATCTCTGACGAGTAGCCTAATTATAGGTGCATATGTAGACTTTGCACCACATTTTATGTTGAAATTGAAATAGTTGATAGAATTGTTAATATTAGGTTTTGTTGTAAATATAACCATTGGTAATGTTTTACATGTTGTAAGAGGGTAGAATTGACCCTAAGAAATCAGAAGGCTGACATGATTCGACCGAATTTGCCAGTCGCTGTCTGTTGAACGCTGTCTGCAATTTGCTTTTACAATTTGCTAGGATAGTTTGGGATCTGAGAGGAAAAGATCCATGATGTGGCTTGGTCAGCTAATAGCTAATGGCTAACTATTCTCCAGTGGAGGAAATGCATTCTGTTCTGTCCTGGGACAGGGAAGAATCCAGGAAGTTAGATTTGCAACTATGGCAACGAGATTGTAGCTAACAAGTTTACAGACTCAACAGCGATGGCGGGTTTCAGGCTAGCAAACGAATTACAGTTTGACAGTTGAGATCTAGATTGAGTAGAGACATGCACAGATTAATAGAGAAATAGAAAGATTGAAAATACCAAATTTATAGAAATATACGAATGAGGCAAATTTTATATACTAATTTGGTTACTCTTGAAAGATGTTACGTGATGAGTATTTACATACATTTGTTAACAAGATTTTGGTTGTTTGAGTACATTATATGAGTTACAGAAATTCCGAGGAGGAATGGAGAAAGGGGGGGGGCTATAGAGTCCCGTTTGCGTTGAGATCTCACAAAGGTGAATTCCCAGAGGGTGTAATTCTGCATCAATATGTGAGTATTAAATGCTGAGAGATGTGTTTGTTTGGATGAATTCGAAGTTGGGTGGTTAACAAATGCTTGATCAACATTTGTTATGAAACCTAGTCAAACAGGCACGGTTCCTGAAGTTTTCCGACCGAACTTCTATATAGCCTATAAACGGCAAATCTTTGATGTGTGACGGTATTCAATAACAATGCAGAAACTAATCTCCTGGTTCATGAATAGGTTCTAATTAGATTGGAAAAGTTATACTTATGCGAAATTAAGTGAATAAAAGGTAAACGCCAACCAGCTGTGTTGTTCAAAGAAAATAAAAACGTTTAAAGGTTTTTGACAGCGCCTGCTATTTGAGTTGATTCAAGTTTGAAACGCGCGCTGATAGATATATAGGCAATGTCTCTATTTGGGTTGATTGAATAAAAAATAAGATTAAAATTGAAAAAGTGAGAAGTGTTACATTAAACCATATACAAACTACAAAATATTCAAATTAAATATTTTCATTTAGGGTTTTTGGTCCGCAAATTTTAGATTGGAGATCCGTGCATTGCATGCTGAGAGCGTAATAATAGGAACATTCAAAAGGGAGTATTCTGTATTACATGCTTTGATAAGACCTTTGAGAAGTTAAAGAGTAAGGTTTTGTGTTTTGCGGGCTTATGTTACACTTGTTAAATTGTGAATTTAAAGGTTTAAAAAGAAAAGGGAGCATTTTGAGTTATTTCCTTTGTCTTAAGGGCATTGTTTGGTTGACGTGACGAGTGGTAGCGTAATTCTAGCATGAATTGCTAAGAGCAGTTTTAACCTAAACATGGATTTCATGAAACAAAGTTTGATAACGATAGTTTAAAGCAAATTCAAATATTGATTACAGATAATTGGTAGAAGGCTAATTTTGAAATCAAACTGCAAGATTCATTCGATTATTGCAACCTAGGAAACTTATGGGAAGTTTTTGTGTTCAGTAGGTCTACAGAAAGGGAATGTCTTTTGTTTAGGGGTTTGATTTTATTTGAAGTTGTAACTTTATTACTGTCTGACTTAAATAACTTGCACATCAAATATCCATTGACATGGAACCAATTGATGGCTTTTTCCAGTTTGGGTTATTTTGGGTTGTTTTTCACAAGTGTTTTATTTTGGGTTGAGGAAATATATGTGAAAAATTGTGAAGTGATTAGATGGTTACATGAAAGATCGGTTTAGAGTGATCATGGAAGGTTATGGAATGAAACAAAAGAACGTTTTATGGATGAGAAGAGATGATTAGTTTAAACACTGATTTTCTGAAAAAGGAAAGTATGCATATACTTTGAAGGTACATTGAACATTTTAAGTCAAAATAGTACAATCTAGGGTTTTTAAAGAGTTTTGATAAAGGTATTGGATGCAATTTGGTTAACAATAAGAGAGAACATAACTCAAATATACTTTTATTTGGAGTTTGATTGTCATTTTGATTTAAAGTTTATATGGATGTTTTATCAGGAGCCTGACACAATGTTTGGGATGAACAGTTGGGCTGTGATAAGGATGTTTTTATGAGTGGTATTAGTGCATAATTTGAGAAGACTCATTAAGTCTGAAATTGTGGTTATGATGGTTTGTGCTGATTAGCTTGTTTTGGACTGCAGCCAAAGCAGGCTATGAAGTTCTACCTATCTGACCTTTTATAGAACATATAAAAAAAAATGTTTGGTTAATAGCTACATTATTTGGTCTATATTTCATATAGGAGGTATACAGATTAAATTCTGGTTTGGGATAATTACAATGGTTTTTATCATATCATGGAAAAATAGAGGAATCTGAAACAATATAGGTCTTAAACTTAACAGTTTTAAAAGAAAGAAAGAAGTTTTTTGAAGTGAAATAAATTAGACTAACAGTTGATTTTCTAAAGAAGGAAACAAGGAAGCAGATTGTAATTTCTGGCATGACTAATAGGAGTTGAATATCAAATAATTTGAATTATGGTAGATCATAGGTGATACCACAACTTAAACCTTTCGCATAGCATGATGAAGAGATGGATCAAGACGTTAACAGGTTTTATACAATACTAACTAGAAAAGAGATATCCTTTGCTAAGTTCTGTTCCAGGTGAAGCAGTAAACCAAAGAGTGGAGGAGTTGAACGAGAAGATTGTGTATTGATTAAAGATATCAAAAGAAAGAACTGGTCCAGCCAAGGTGGGAAGGACCATATCAGGTACTGCTCACCACACCCACTGCAGTCAAAATAGCGGAGAGGACGTCTTGGATACATTTGTCACATTGTATGAAAGTTAGGGACATTGATATAGGGTCAGGTTAGTTACTCACCACCGTCTCTTAAGGCCCAAGTCTGACTACAAAGGGGAGTCTTTTCTTGAAGGCCCGTCTCAACCTCAGTGAAGAAACCAACGGCAAACAGAGACTTAGGGTGTGAACTAAATAGGCTAGGATACAGTAAGCAGGGAAAGGTAGAAAGGATGGGTGACCTATTTGACAATGTAAGAGCCTCTTCATTTACTGTTCTCTATGGTTAAAAGATTAAATGATCTGCAAGGGAAGATATTGATTAATTTGTTTGCTCTACTAGAAGTTCATACTGATAACATTGATTTTATTTTTCTGGAAATGCTAAAGCTGATGTGGCGCAGAAGAGGCAGCCATACAGGTGTCTTAACAATAGGAAATGTGGATGTGACTTTCTTGAGAGATATGTAGGAAGTGTCACCAAACTGGTGGGTTATGTAAATTAACAGGAGGAATTTATGTTACTGAAGAATCTATTTCGTTATGTGCTGATTTGAGCCATGGGATGAATCATGTCTCAAACAGGAGGGATGGTGATAACGAAAGTGTTTATGGCAAATGGATTTACAAACTATACAAGGATAAAAACTTTAAGAAAAACTTTTTTAGCATACCCTATTTGAGAGAGAACAAGGTATGCATGGACTTCTTTTGAGCTAAAGAAATGTAAAGATTCAGGAATGGAGCGAGGAGTCAGTTGCTTTCAACTGACCACTGTGAGAATGTAACTTTAATACTGTGAAGTCTACTATGTTCTGAAATTCACAGACAGGCGAGAGATGCTGTCCCAATCCAGTGAGAGGTCACTGACCTAAGGAGACTGGATTGTGGGGGTGGATTTGAAACATAGTCCTGGAAATGACAGAGGTGAACAGGGTCATTCCTGGTTAGTTTCAGAGGAGATGGCATAGTACACGTGAGTCGAGCGTGCATGTTGGTTGATGATGTCAATTTAAGGAGAACTCCGCGCTGTGCCTATAGTACAGTGTGTTGAGGTTGCCGTTTGAATCAACTAGACTACATTTTCTATGAGAAGATTACACAATCACCATGCATACACAATCATGGCATCCGTTTCAGCAAATTGGACTTTGTGATAATAATGGGAATTATCTTGGAAATGACATTTTGTATGTTGAAATACGTATGAACTAAATGGTGCTATGATTATGGATATAATGATTTAACAGTTTCATTGATGACAATGCAAATGGTAAATAGATTCAGAAGTTAAGTTTTAATCTTGAGATAAGTTGGAAACCTTTCTGTGGAAATAAAATTGAGGTACAAACACTCCTATCATGATACGTTCTACCAGTTACGTAAAGATGTTTCAGTTGAATTGTTATGTTCCAGGGCAGAAGTTTGAGAACAGTTATAGACTGTCGGAAGAAGTGATAACAATCCTGTTTCATTGATGTGACTTGATGAAGTATTATTTTGGAGTTGCATTAAAGCTTAATGTTTTGTTTTTGAGAGACCTGTTTGTACTACAGAAAGTTGATATTCATTTGAAAAGAAACAGAAATTGAGAACATGAAAGAACTTTTCAGGATGTGCCAAAGTGATGTCTTATCATGCAGAGGTTGTAAAATAGTTACAGCAGGCTGGGGAGAAATGTCTGTTGACCTAAAGGCCTGACGGCTCTGTAGATCACCTTCGGGGGAGGTTTTATGGCTCCCTGACCTAGGAGAGAACTGCTTATCACCAGAGGAAGAGCACAATCAGGGCCTTGTATAGACTGTCTTAGAAAAACCTGACTGACAGTTTACTGAATGTTTGGTTTTAGAGATGACCATGTAGACAACAAGGCATGTTCATATCCTGATAATTTCTGTATTGATTTCTTTGTTGCAATCTTTGTTTCTGTTTGATTGTGTGTGAAGGAGATCTGAGATGAGATCCAATGCATCAGACGTCAAATAACCACTGCTGGGTGATGACGGGTTTTATCCCAATACCATGGGTTTCCCGTTGTGTTGAGTGAATTCATACTACTAGACTATGATGCTGTATTATAGTCTTATCGATTATTACACGTTTTAGATTTTTTATGGATTATTTTTATGAATTATGAATTATTTTTATTTTATGTATTTTTGACTTTATTGATTGTGCGTTGGTGTGGTTTTGGAATAACACATTTTATTCAGGTTAAACAGGAGGGATATGTGGGAGAAATTGAAGATGTAACATATTTATCCTGTATAATAATGATTCTGTGTTCCAGTATTCCTTGTGTGCAAAGATAGGCCTAACCCCAAATCTGAACTCTGGGTAACACTAGGCTTACATAAACAAGGGGACCTGGGCTTGACCATTATCTTTCTGGAGAGGCCATAAAAGAAGTGGTGAAGGCTTACAGGGGTCAAAGAGCACACATGCACACACTCAAACACGCACGCACACACGCGCGCAAGGTCTATGCAGAGGAGCCAATGAAGAAGAGCCATGGAACATTTAAATACTTTGTATAAGCCAATTACAGTCCTGAGCGCTGGTGTTTAAAATTTACAGACAAACTTGTAACACCATGGCGTGTGATGTTTTTGTCTCCTTTTAAGTCCTTAAAAAAATGAAACCCGCATTGAGGGCTGTACATGCTCATATTTTTCATGTTCATACTTTTCAGTTGGCCAAGATTTCTAAAAATCCTTTCTTTGTATTGGTCTTAAGTAATATTCACATTTTCTGAGATACTGAATTTGGGATTTTCCTTAGTTGTCAGTTATAATCATCAACATTTAAATAAATAAACATTTGAAATATATCAGTCTGTGTGTAATGAATGTATATAATATACAAGTTTCACTTTTTGAATGGAAATAGTGAAATAAATCAACTTTTTGATGATATTCTAAAGATATGATCAGCACCTGTATATATATATATATAAACAAAAAAAACACTTTAGCAACTCTTATGGATGGTAATAAACACAATAGTAGCCTACCCTCCTTAGTAGAAAGTAGTAAAAAGAGGGGTAGTAGACTAAATTATAATAGAAGAAAGGAGGGTACTAGTCATGTAGGTAGGCCTAGACTATGTAGTCTGCTGGAACTACACATAAGGAATAGTGATGGGCATTCCGTCTCTTTTTCGTGAGCCGGCTCATATGGCTCAGTTTACTGAAAAGAGCCGGCTCTTTTGGCTCCCGAACGGCTCTTTAAAAAAATACATGTTTTAACTACGAATTTGACTATGATGTGAAAACAATTTGAATTAAATGATTAAAATGAAATAATATTCTACATTAACCACAATGTCTTTAAAAATGCATTAATTTGTTATGGCTTTCTCCGACTTTCGACTACTCGTCTAACTGAGTGTGTGCGAGTTGGCTCGGCCCTCCCTCATGCAGTATAATTGGTTGAGACCGCGTTTATGATTGACAGGAACAGAATGTGAGGATGATCGTGTGCGCCTTTAAGCCTACAAGTATGTTTTTGTTGTTCTTTGAATTAGACAATTATTTTAAATACAATTAAAATTCATTATTTCATAACCATTTAATTTGTATAGGCTATATTAATCCATTAAAATCAGACTGGCTCTTTGAGGAGCCGGCTGATTCGCGAATGATCCATCACTAATAAGGAAGCAAACTCACTGTAGCCAAGCCTTGACCACTGTTCAGTCCATCTGAATCTCTGTGTTTATTTGCATGTGGGACAATGTTGGAGACTGCGTATCCAGGCCCACTGGAAGATCCAGGGCGTGACTGCCTGGTGCCCCCAAAGCATAGCTAAATGCCCTCTAGAGTGGAAAAAATGAGACCAACTGTACTATTGTCTGCCATGCACATTGGGAGATATGCTTGAGTGCCCAAGATGCCCCTTCATGCAATAAATGATAGTGTGCCCTCTACAAAAAAATATATAACATGTCTTAATGAGTGCCCTTCTAGTGGAAAAAATGTGATGCGGTGCCCTAACAATGGTTTAAACTTGACTGTTCCCATGCCCTTCCAATGGGAAAGGGTGCCTTTTATGCTGCCCCTACATGAGTGTCCCAAATGGTGCCCTTTCCAAAGGATAAAATGAGATGCTGTGCCCTACAGTCTCCCCTACAATGTGCCCACTAGGGCATGCTTTCCCAAAGTGAAGCTGTGTCGTACCATTCCCATTGTTACACTGGTGGGCACCCATGTCATGCATTAGGAGCCCTTTAAATTGTTCTAACCTGAAGGGACGCATGTGTTATCAGATGGGAGTCCTTCTCAGAATAAGTGTACAAAATGTTGTTTGACGTTCAAAAGACAAAATTGTAGATGCTACACATAAATCTCTCTATGCTAAATTAGACATGCTTTTTTCACCCCATACACATATTTGACAATAGTTGAATGGATTTAAATGGACAGTAGATTTTCTTCCTTTCCTCCCTCACACTCACACTCTGGCCCTCTCTACCTCTTTCTTTTCTTCTTGCTCCCCTTTCCCCCCCACTCCTTCCTCCCCCCTTTTCTAATTTCTGTCTCACTGATGATTGATAACACTAGTTATGTGGTGTGTTATGAGAGGTAGTTCCGTACAGCTTTCTGGCCTACCTGCCCCTCTGCCTTGTCATGTCCTGTTAATGTCAGCCAACTCTGTGTCCCTCCAACACAGATTAGATGCTAATTAACCTTTCAAGATCAGAATGCCGACCGTGCATTAACTATTTAACCCGCTGCTACAGCCACCGGTCGTCGTCTACAATGCCCCATCTGTCTGTCTGTCCTTTGTCCATTTGCTCAATTACCTTTTTCCGTTGAAGAACGGAAGGCTTGAGATATTAACCTTCTCTCCTTTCATCTTCTTAATCGTACTCTCCCTTTCCTTCTCCACTCTCTCTCTGTATATCAAATCAAAATGTATTTGTATAGCCCTTTTTACACGCAAGCATGTCACAGAGGGCTTCACATACGCCCATAAAACTGCCCCTCAACCAACCTAAACCCTCAAGGAAGACAAGGAAAAACTCAATGCAAGAGAAAAAATGGAAGAAACCTCGGGAGGAGCAATTTAGTGAGGGATCCCTTCCTCCAGAAACGGTTGGTGAAAGAGAGGAGCAGAACACAGGCTAAACATAGTAATACAACAGGGAAGTGCAAATGGGTTTAGAAACACCAAAATCCATTGTCCAGCTTGGTAGATGTAGGAAGGGATCGGGAAACTCGCTGTTGCCCATCACGGAGACTAGTTTCCGGTTGGTGACCAGGTCCAGCGTTGGCGGACCGACGACCAGGCAGGTGCTGACAGCTCAAAACCCCCCACACCACAGGGGATGTGTGGAGGGGGGACAGAGAGAGGAAAGCAGGGATTAGAGAATGCCAGGAGCAGCTAACAGTTACAGTCATATTAGAATGAGATCCCCACCGGTCAAGTGTGGACTAGTGCAGCAGTTTAGCAGAGTAAAAAAGGGTATTTGATGCAGCCCTAGACACTAAGACACTGCCAGCCGCCCTCGGTTGGAACATAAAATCAGTTCCAGGGGAAAGAACTGTAAAATAAGTTATTTATAGAATAAGGGTGAGAATGCCCCGTCCCCCGTCGACACCAACTAGTAATGGGAACTATAACAATATACAGTAACAGGTTTACTTACATTTGGGGCAACGTGAACATATAGAAGCTTTATTTGCAATTTAAAATTGTAAAAGTTACATGTGATACAAAGAAAGAACACACACCATAAGTTTACATTGAAAGTACATACACACATACTTACCTTTAGCAGCCATAGATTTGACTAAACAAGAGCGTTTTTAACCTAATTTTGAATGTCGAAACAGTATCAGCCTCCTTAATTGAGACAGGTAATTTGTTCCAGAGAAGAGGTGCTCTATATGAGAACGCCCTGCCTCCAACAGTTTATTTATTTATTTTGGGAACCACCAGATAGCCGGCATCTTGAGATCTAAGTGACCTTGTGGGGCGATAGGGTGCAAGGAGACCAGAGAGGTACAGCGGTGCTAATCCTTGCAGAGATTTGTAGGTTAGTAGTAGAACCTTGAAATCAGCTCTGGCTTGGATAGGAAGCCAGTGTAAAGAGACGAGAATAGGAGTCATGTGATCAAACTTTCTGGTTCTAGTCAATAGTCTAGCAGCAGCATTTTGTACCCGTTGTACATTTTTTATGTAGGTATTTGGGAGGCCAGAGAACAACACATCGCAATAGTCCAATCGGGATGTAACAAATGCATGTATTCGTTTTTCAGCATCAACTTTTGAGATACATTTTTGTACTTTGGCAATGTTACGTAGACGGAAAAATGCAGTTCTAGTAATTTGCTTAATATGGTACTCAAACAAAAGGTCCGGGTCCCTTGTGACTCTACATTCTTTACCAGTTGGCTTTGAGAGACTTTGATGCCGTCTAAAGTTAGATTGGATAAATTATTTCTGTATTTTTTAGGACCGAAAATTTGAACCTCTGTTTTATCTGAATTGAGAAGAAGGAATTTTGTTGCCATCCAAGCTCTCAACCCAGAAACACATGTTTCCATAGCAAATGGTAAATCCCCAGGCTTTAAAGACATATAAAGCTGAGTATCATCTGCATAACAGTGAAAGTTTACCCCATAGCTTCTAAGCTACAGAAGTTCAAGCAGTTGGCGCCAGAAGTGGACTCCCTAGAGCCCCGCATGCCATCCACACGGCTCCCTCTCACTGCTGTGCTGGCTACTCCACCCCTTCCACTGATGCCACCCTAGAAACCATGTTTCTCCTGGCCTTCTTCAGGTTTTTAAGGTGCTCCGAGTTCACATCCACCTCCTCCACATTTGACCCATCTGCTCACTCGTGCCCAGGGGCGTAGGATACGGTGGGGACGGTGGGGACGTGCACCTATCAGTTTTCGTCATGAGTCATTTTGCACCCACCACTTTTTTTGAAAGAATCCCCGTGTGGGACTCGCACATGATTGGATGATGTCGTGATGATGTCACTGATGCGCTGCAGGTGCAGCTGACGACGTGCCTATTCACTTCTCCTGGCCACCTGACTTGAACATTTTGTTCGTAGTCGCACCACGTTAATGGATAAACTTCTGGATAAACTTCTGGTAATCATACATTTTAATCCTTGAGCTGCGAAAATCTACCGCACTCGGTAATCGACTCATCAGGGCGGCTTCCACACACTGGCAGGCTGCTGGAGGAGACGGGTGAGTTGTGCTGTGTTTTTAATACAAATCCGGTTAAGCTATCACATGTCTGATGCTTCTTACAGTGTGCTGGGACTGTACATGTGCATAACGTTAAGCTGCAGTGTTGTTATCGTGCGGTCTTTCTGAGGTTGCTAAAGCGAGCTAAGCTAGCGGTCAGCAAACTTGACCTCTCGAGGGGGAGTCTTACGCGGTGTCAAGGTGTGTTAGACCATGGATTAAAATTTACACCGGAATATCCTTTTAAGAAGTTGTAACATGAGGGTGGCTGTTGGGAAAATAAAGATACCCGTTGGGTTGTCTCGTTAGTGCTAGCTAACTAACGTTCGTTGGAGGTGCTAGTATTCGCGCAAACAGTAGCTGCTAAGCTAGTCACACTTACTAAAGGCCTGCATGGCTGCTTGGCTTTAAAAAAAGCTCTGATGTCCAGTCCACTACTTCTTTTGGACATGATGTATTTCCAGAGAATGTCTAATATGAGAGATTCGTAGACGGGCTCTGGTATTTCTCAATCGTTAGACAATCGCGCTCCTTTTTTTAAAATAATCTAAGTGTAGATGTCCCCTCTGCGGCACCGTAGTTTATTTTATTTTTTTAATGTGCGGACCGCTTGGTATGGACAGGAAATAAGGCATCGTATGATCATATCACCTACTCTTTACTTTTATCTGATGCAATGAGCCGAGGTATCATAGACGAGCAAGACATTGATTTTAGCCTGCATAGGCTACAGGATACAGCACCATACCAGGCTGCTAGTGCCATGGACTATATCAAAGTGATAACCTGTAGAAGAACAAATGGATGTTGTACACAGCATGGATATGCAGACCACCTGACACAAAGGTAGGACGCGATATGTTTATTACATTTTTGCTGGTGGTGTTGTGGCTAGGTTTTGTCTTGTGCATTTTGCACACAAGTGATGGACTGTTTTAACTCTTCTCGACTCTTGTTGTAATTAATGTTAGCCTTAGCCACCAACTTAGTTATGGTTTGTGATCGTACAGCAAGCATTGGTATTGGAGATGATCGTGGAGTAACGTTAGTCAGTATCTTGTTTAGTTATTGTTTAGTTGTTATTGTTTAGTTACCGGCGGCTGCGACTGCCGCCGGTACCTGGCTGGTGGGCCGGTCTCGGCTCAAAATGCCCGAGCCGATTTTTTGTCCGCCGAACGTGCCGGCAAATGCCCGGTATGCCCGATGGCCAGTCCAGCGGTGGATGCATATTGTTGTGAATTGAGAGCAGTCAGCTGATGGTGTGATATGTTCGTCTGTGCGAGTCGTGCCACACATATTTTTGCTTTTTCAATCTTGGCGAAATGTGTCGTGCAGAAGTTGTGTTGTGTGCTCATCTGAGTCTGATCGTGTCATCACATTGTCACATGAAGCAGAAGATAGTGGGTCAAATGTCTAATGCTTTTTGAAAACTTAGGCTTGCCTTTCTTCTTCATAAAACGTGTCGGACATCATCACATTTTTGTATACATTTTTATTAATTAACATGACCTGCGCGAAAGGGGGGAAAAAATGAATGCGCGTCATTGTACCCAGCACTTCTGAAAATGCACTTCCGAATGCGTCTTTGTACCCAGCACATTTCAAACCAAACCTACGCCCATGCTCGTGCCTGTCTGACACTCCCCAGACACACTCATATTTTGTCTGAAACGCTGTAAAACCAAAAGCGGGACGGTAATTGTTGGAATGCTGCTTCAGCATTCCAAGTATTGTTCTTTGAATCTTTATTCAACTTCTTCTGTTTCTTCATTGACACGTTTCAGCGCCTTCAAATCTTCAGCTATTAAAACCGTTCAGCTATCAAAAAATTCAGCAGTTTCAGGCCATGGGTGCTATGACTTTTCAGCTTTGTACCTCTTATGCTTGAATTAATATAAATCAATATTCATCATATTTTTAACATGGTTTTCCAATGGAGTTTTCTTTCAAATCCTTCCAAACTTCTTAAAACGTCTTCAACTTCCAAATCCTTCTTCTTCCTCAATCTTTCAGCTAGAGCCACCATTTAAACTTTAAAATGTTGACAAAACACTAAACTATTTTTAAATAATTCAGCTTTTTTATATCTATTCAACTTTTTTCAATATCACTGATTATGTTTCATGAGTTTTTCAAACCGTTTCTGAGATTTACATGGGTGTGTACGTGAAAGCCTAGAGTGCAGACTGAAACGCTTAGAGTAGAGGGGAGCTTCAGATGTTGTTGAAAAAAAATATTTCTAGATTGCCAGCATTGCCACAATTTTCGCTCTTCATGCTTCGTTTTTGGATCAATAGATAGCTAATGTTGTTGATTGATTGAATTGATTGAAATGCTTTAATGATCCTTTGCAGGAAATTACAGTGTCACATAAACAGCGTCTGGACAGACATAACAACACACATTCCCTCATAGCTAAAATACTTAAAAGATAAAAAAACAATAAATACAATAATAAATACTAAAAAGTGCAAAGTTATATTTGTGCATTATAAAATCGAATGGCAGCTGGTATGCAGGACTTCCTGTATCGCTCTGTTTTGCACATTGGTGCAATTAGTCTCTGACTGAAGGTACTGCTCTTGATGACCTTCAGGGCGTGGAGTGGGTGAGTGGGGTTGGTCATTATTGAAGCCAGTTTCTTAAGGATTCTGGCCTCTGCCACCTGCTGGACTTTGAGCTGCTCAGCCCCGACCACTGAGCTGGCCTTCCTAATCAGCTTGTCCAGCCTGTTTTTGTCCGCTTTGCGAGCACCTTCTCCCCAGCAAGCCACAGCAAAAAACAGAGCACTGGCCACCACTGAGTGGTAGACAGTGCACAATAGGGGTTGGCAGATATTGAATGACCTTAGTCTCCTCAAGAAGTAGAGTCGACTTTGTCCCTTCTTGTACACTGCCTCCATTTGGCTTTTCCAGTCCAGCTCACTGTCGAGCAGCACACCGAGGTACCTGTGGTTGGCAACCATCTCCACCACAGTGCCCCCGATGCTGACTGGTGTTGGTTGAGTCCTCCTCCCCCTCCTGAAATCCACAACTATCTCCTTTGTTTTTGAGGTGTTGAGATGGAGATTACTGTATTTACTCCACTCCACAAAGTTCTCTATGGTGTCTCTGTACTCCTCCTCATTTCCCCCTGTGATGAGACCAACAACAGCTGTGTCGTCTGAGTATTTTTGCACAAAGCAGCTGTTGGTGTTATGTTTGTGATCCGCTGTGTAGATGGTGAACAGGAATGGAGCCAGCACAGTTCCTTGTGGAGCCCCTGTGCTGCTGAGGATGGTGCATGAGGTATTGTCCTGTAGGCGAACATACTGTGGTCTGAGATGAAGGTAGTCCAAACACCACAGTACCAGTAATGGATCCACCTTCATCATCTCCATCTTCTCCCCTAGCAGACGTGGCTGGATGGTATTGAAGGCAGATGAAAAGTCAAAGAATGTTATCCTAACAGATGCATCAGGGGTGTCCAGATGTGTGTATGCCCTCTGCAGCATGTAAATGAGGGCATCATCAACACCGATGTTAGGCTGATATGCAAACTGTAAAGGGTCCATTAAAATTGTGTTGGTCGTAGACAGCTGTCTGTGGAATCCAACAGACTTACACATTTGTTCAGAGCCCCACGAAAGCGAGACATAGTCCAACTCTCGCCCCATAGAGTCCAATGCAAATCTGATGAGAAATTCGTCAGAGAAACCCCCCAAAACACGATTTAGAAACTGCTGGTAGAGTCGTATTTCTGACCGCACAGACATATAAAGGACATCTCTGGTTTTGGCAGAGTCTTGGGTCTCGGAAAATATCCTTATTTTTTGGATTGGACGTATGGTTTTGCGTCTAGGTGAACTTTTTTGAGGTGTGGATTCGAGGTACAATTAGCAATATTAGCTGCCCCATCACCGTGGCAACCACACAGCTGCTGCAAATGACCAACGGAAAAAGCTGATATTCTATAATGGCCACTAGATGGCGCTAAACTGCCAAACCTATTTTTTATGCTTGCCAGGGACAGAACAGCTATACTATCCCAACTATAATTTCAGCTGTTAAAACTATAATATTCTTGTTACGACTAGCTAGCTAGCCTAGGCTACTTCTTCTTCTGTTTAACAGTTCGGCTTTGAGCTTCTCTCGCATTGTATTTAGACCTTTTTTGGAACGTAAACAATAACAGATCAGTTTCGAACGTAAGGCCCTGAACTACATCCGGCTAGCGCGTTTCCAACATATGTTGCTAGCTACTTTACCATCAAGTCAACATGTCTAGCCCATATTACCATCAATTAACTGGCTGTGAATGGCAGCGATACATCGAATAGTGTCCCCTAACCGACACACTGGATCAGAACGTTATTTATTTTGGGCTATCATTTATTTTAGGCTGATCTAAAATTGATGGCACACCTAGGTACAGCTAGAGCTAACCTATCCCGATGTCATACCACTATTTCAAATAGTAGCTATACTACATAATAATATTTGGTAGAGTGAGCTTGCAGTCAGAGGTTATTGTAGCCTATAAAAGTCTGATGCCTACAAATATTTTTTTATGGGAGTCAACATGTAGCTACATATTAAGACAGACGTCGGCTTAATAAGACCTGGACCAGCTGTAATGCCTGCATAAAGCAACGGTCGGGGAGGTGTGCAGCGGGTATATTATAGGCTACTGGTTACTTGTTGAATAACTGCTGTGAAATTGTAATTAATAAACGCACCGATAAATGTTCAATATGATCTGCTGTTTTTACATCACGGTCTGTCATTTCTGAACCCAGTGTATGGTCGAGGGTTAAAATTCAGGTGGATATGAGAGTTAGCCATCATAGACATAGGTTACATGCCTGTTAGCCATATCCTAGGACTACGCGTCGCATGCAGTGCCAGATCCACAACCGAGTTATCTCTACTGAAGTAGGCTATATTGATTGTTCAGGTGGATCCCTTGCCTCGAAGTCGGCAAATCGCCGGCTAAACTCAGCGGCGAGAAGAGTTTTTCAGCAAACTGTGCGCATGGGAACACGGCGGTAGAGATCTGCGCTTTTATGGATTGGCAGCAGGGAAAATGGCAAGGGTTTCCTTGCAGCATCTGATTCTCCCACAGGCACAGTTTAGTTTTGAAGGCCCTCACTGCAGCGTACATGTCTGTGATGATGCGGCCCCGCCCCTGAAGCTGCAGGTTCAGCGCATCGAGATGGCTCGGCAATGTATAATACCGGCGGGCCAGCTCTAGTAGTAATTTGGTATTGTCTCGCGGGCCAAATATAATTACCCCGCGGGCCAAATTTGGCCAGAGTTTGACACCCATGCCCTAGGGGATTAGTGCAGGTAGGCTTTTTCTCTGAACTTACAACATTCCCTCCCCCCAGAGAAAACTAGTAGAAGCTAACACCCAATTGAACATTGTCTCATTGTCTTTTACTTCCTTCCGTACAAACACAAATAAATAAAATATCTCCATTCCCATATACACACCACCCTCAAGAACATCCTAAAGCTAGGGATATGGGTGGACTACCCCATCCCAGTGAGATTCCAGGACGCATTCTTGTCCTGTGTATGTGGAACTCACTACTAAACTAATCATAGCCATTCCAATCAGTCACCGTTTTTTCTTTTTCTAGCTTGCAGTGAATTAATCAGGAGCCTTTCTAGCTCGCTGAGACTTTCTCACTGCTGGTGGTTCCTCTGCCGGAAATGGCTCTGTCAGTTCATCGGCTGTTTCGGCGGCCGTGCCGTCATCATCAGCGCAGAAAGGTGTCTCAGGTCCGAGGGCGATTGGTGGTTCCACTTGTGAAGCCACAGATAAGGCCTCCGGTTTCCGTGGCGCTGGGGAACTTCTGCCACGCACCTGGTCAATGTGTCGTCTCACCACTTGTCCGTTCCCAAGTGTGACTTTGCAGGAGACAGGACCAGTCTTTTCTGTCACGGCACCAGGTATCCATGTTGGTCCGGAGCTGTAGTTACGTGTGAAGACTTACGGTGCGTTCACACTGCACCGTACTTGGCGGCGCGGGGCGTCGGCTTCCAATGCATTTTCAATGAAACCAGGCGTTGACGCTCGCGTAGGGCATTGTGGGAAGGTGAGCGGAGCGGCGCGGAGCGGCGAAAGTTGGATTTTCTCAACTTTATGTAAATGAGGAGCGTGAAAACGCTAGCGTTGGCCAATCGGATTGGTTTCCTAGGTTTGACAATTTCAAGATTGAGGAGCAATTTATCGTATGCGTGTCCGCACACCCGATACTATTTAATACGTCTCTGTTTGATTACAGAGGTGTAAATAAGAAAAATTATGCCTGGCGCAGGGTTGCCGAGGTTGTCGGCGTCCCTGGTGTCTATTTTGTACTTTTGTAATTCAGTTTTGTCACATTACGTAACTTTCTTCTGTGCTAGCTGCATAGTCTAGCTAGTTCACCCGGCACACGATTGACAGCCAACGTTGAAATGCTGGCTGGCAACCACTCGCTAGCCATAGCCTACAGTAAATGTGTACTGGCTAGTCATAATCTAGCGATTGATTTGCAGAGATTTTGAGTGATATAATTAAAGCTTAGTACACATGTCAACGTTTGTCTGATACTTTCTTTCTAGTCGATGTACGCAAATTGCTAAAGTCTAGCTAGCTTGCCGAAATTGTAACTAGCCTATTACAATACATTAATAAAAAAAAATGAGCGTAAACACTATAAATACATATACAACATGGACCATAGACAACTGTATTCCAGCCGGCACAAGACCGGTTACATAGAGTGCGTGGCTTTTAATCTTTCACTCGGCCTAAAAAAAAGTGTGGAAAAAGATCACCTATTGTGTGCTGTAGATAAGATCATGTCAGATCTAGAAAGCGTATCAGATTTTTGCTTAATGTGTGTAAAAGTTGTATTTTGTCTGCACATTTTGCCATGACATTATACGAACTACATAACAGTGAACTACAGTTTTGCATTAATCTCCGACACGCCCCCAACACGCCCCCGAGCGTGGTGTACTGTGGGAAGGCAAGCGGTGGGGAGCGTTAAAAAAGGCTGCAGTGTGAACGCACCGTAAGTCCCCTTCCTCAAGCATCCTTGCTCTGGCATGCCTGTCATGGTAATACTTTTGTTTCTCCTGCTTCCCGCGCACTCTGCTTTGGAAATCCGGGTGTATTAAGTCTAGCGTTGACCTCAACTTCCTACCGCACAATAACTCAGCTGGTGATTTTCCCGTGGTGGATTGAGGGGTTATCCGGTAGTTGAACAGTGCTCGTACGATTTTTATGTCAATCGAGTCTCCTGTGCTCTTCTCAACCAGTGACTTAAAGGTTTGCACTGCCCTCTCCGCTAAGCCATTAGAAGAGGGGTGATATGGTGCCGTAATGATGTGCCTTATCCCATTCTTCTTTATGAATTCTTGGAACTCGTCACTGGTGAAACAACTGCCATTATCCGACACCATAACCTAGGGTATGCCGTGTTGACTGAAACTCTGTCTCAGGCACTCAATCGTGACAGCCGATGTGGACCTACTCACCGCATGCGCTTCAATCCACTTTGAGTATGCGTCCACCTGAATCAGAAACATTTTCCCTTTCCATGGACCTGCATAATCAACATGGATTCTTTCCCACGGCTTGTCTGGCACTTCCCACGGATGTAATGGGGCCACTGGCGGACTGTTTCTATTTTCCTGACATGTCACACAGGCCTACACCTGCTCCTCCACCTCGGCATCCATGTTCGGCCACCACATGTAGCTGCGTGCCAACCCCTTTATCCTAGTGATGCCCGGGTGGCCTTGGTGAAGCTGCCTCAACAAAGCATTCCGTCCCGGTGGAGGGACAACCACTCGTCCTCCCCACAGCAAACAACCTGTATGGTGTAAATGCCTCATTTCCCACTTCCCTTGGCCACCCTCCAAGGATGTAGTCCCTCACTCTAGCCAACACCGGATCTTTGTCAGTCCATTGCTTTATCTGCTGTGCATTAACTGGAGGTGTTTCAACATCTTCCAACAGCATCACTCTCTCTTCGTCCTCAGGCATTGTCTGCTCTTTCCCTTCCAGAGGCAGTCTGCTCAGAGCGTCCGCGTTCGCGTGGTCCCGGCCTACCTTGTAAACAATGGAGTACTCATACGCTGCCAACGTGACTGCCCATCTCTGTAACCGGGGCGACGCCATCTGTGGTATGGCTCGCATCTCACTGAATAGTGAGATTAGTGGCTTATGATCCGTCACAATAGTGAATTGTCTCCCGTACAGATATTTATGAAATGTCTTTACTCCAAACATCACTGCCAGTCCCTGGCTTTACAGCATATGGCACCGGCCGGGGTTTGCAGAATCTGGGCTGAGCCTCCCAGTCTACATTTACACTCTGCATTAACATTACATAGCCACGGCCTAAACTTCTTCTCCTGTGATTGTCTCTTTAACACCGTGTCATATACCTTCACCCCAACAGGTGCAGGTAGGCTTTTCTCTGAACTTACAACAGTGTTAATCTATTATATTAGTCTACTTTGTGTGATAAAGGATTTGTGCAATTTCTTTTTATTTAATTTATGTATTTTACTTTAATATGCTACAGCTTGTTCTTATTGGGTGTGCTTAGGCCTTCGGGGAGAGCACACCCTTTGTTCACTCACGTATATATTTATTTATTATTTTTGTCCCCCTAAGCCTTGGTGAATATTTGGACTACATAGAAAACGTTGGTGTCAAAAGTTTAGTCTTGGTCCCGATTGAGTTGCTTGTATTGGAATTTACGTTCCGTTGCACAGTTTAAGAGGATACTACGTTTTTGTGGCAAAGAAATCCCACCCACAAAAAATCGCAACACTTAGGCTTTGTTGAAAAAGCGATTTCGAGTGCAACTCGGATTTTAGATTTAGGTCGTGAAAGTCTTTGTAATTTGAGCGAGTGCGGGTCGCCCTTGAGACCGCTTAGTCTTAGGCGGCAGCCATGCTAGAAAGCGTCATAGTAGTATTTTCGTAATAGCACACAATTTGGGAGTTTAGATTATGAGTGAAAAATACCACTCCCAAAAAATCCCAACCATTTGGCTTTGTTGAGAAAGCTTTGTTAAAATAGCAATAAGTGCTATATGGTGTTTGTTAGGTTTTTTTTTGGGGCACACAAGCAAGGGCCGCCACTGCTTGCAGGGCCTGTCACGTGACTTCTGTTGAAAATGAATGGGAGGCTAAATTTAGGTCTACCGCCCCCCCTGAAAAAAATCCTAGGAGAAATACTGGATTGTCCGTGGCTGCAACGTTTCCTGTATGAAAGACATGCTTGAGGAAAGCCACCTTCTACATGACCTTGTTCCACCAACAAGGACTATGGGCACAGGGCGGACTCTAAGAAACAACACAGAACTCACAATCCCAACAGCCCGTACAAAAAGACTAATTCATTCCTCCATCAGGCTATCCGTCTATACAATGAGTCAAAGGGCTGAGGACATCATACCAGCTACCAAATCTCACGCGAAGGTTTTTTGAAAAGTTGGCAGCCCTGGCTAATGTTATGTGATTGTTATAACTTTAGGCCTATGCAGAACCATGGAAAAATAACTCTATAATCTCATAGGCATATAATCTAGTTTTAAGGTTACATGAAAATGGCCACATGACTTGCCATACATTTTAAGACTGTTTTATTTCACCATAGTCATGCCATCACATCATCAGCCTTCCCAGCATTCCTACATTTCCCAGAGATGTTCAGACAAAGTTGGACCAAAAACTGAGTCTGCCCATATCTATATATATATACACCTGTGAATTCAGTCATTACTGTGTGTTTTTAATATGTACTGTAGTAATTTGTGTAAAATCATCATAATTCAGTGACACTGCAAGGTGATTCTCAATCAAATTGAATTGAATGAAACCCAGGACAGTCTTGAGCTCTCAGGATAACCTTGGGTCAAGGTCAATCTTCTTAACTCTGTGAGGGCATTACCACTCACCACCTGGCAAGGGACATAGCGAGAGATAGATAAGGCAGGATTGGACCTCATTATGATGGTTATTGTATTCATAATGGTGGTATATATCCCCAAAGGATAGAGTGACACTCCCGTGGCTGTGGTACTGCTGTAATTGAGGCATCATTCAGAGGATGAGTGATGGGACTGGGGATGAGAGCTAATCATACCTGACTCACACATGCATACAGGCTCGCACATACACACACGAAGGAAGATGAAGTAGAGCTTGCAGATTGGGGGTGAAGACTCATGCACACATGGACACATACATGTCTGACACACACACATACGCATACTGACACGTCTGGCACGCACACACACACATAATGCCCTGCATATAATACCACCACCCCCAACACAGACACACCCTTATCCCTATTGTAGCCTGACCTTCAGACGGGCCTGTATCAATTAGCCAGCTTCTCAGGAAGGTTCTGGTGACTGGTCTCTGCATGGGGTGTTATTCCTTAATTAGAATAATAAGGTAATTAATAACAACACGGTTAAGGTCACCACCTGAACGACTTCGGACAAGCACTTAACTAAAATGAGGGTCTGTCTTTGAAGGCGGTTGATAGTGTGTGGATGTGTAAGGGTGGGGGTGCGGTCTTACAGGGAGGGTTGTAATGTGTGTGTGTGTGTGTGTTAGGGGGCGGGGTGGGTGGGCTGGGAGAGGGTTGTGGGTTTGAAAATATTTTTAGAAGGAGGTATATCTCTTGTTCTTTGCCTCTACACTCATTTCACTCATTCATCCTACACTCCTCCCTCCATCCCCACCCCCCAACCCACTCAGCCAACAGGAGGCTGAATGACAGAGTGCCCTTGCAGGGGTAATTATATTAGGTTTGGTGATACCGGATCGTAAAACTTAAAGCAGTCTAATACCTCGGAATTGGTGTGTGTTTGTGTATGTGCATGTTTGTGTGTGTGTGTGTGTGTGTGCGCGCGCACTAGTCACGCTGTCATGTTTAACTGCGACGGCCGGTCCGAGTTCGGCTCCTTCTCTCGGAGTGCCTCTCATAAATAGCGTCATCATGCAAAATAAATAGAAGGAAATAAACAAATAGTGCTAAATCAAGTGGGTGGGGGTGATGTAACAGGACAGATCTAGGCCTGCACAGATGGTTATTTACTGGCGTACACCAGGGGAGGGTGGCCATGGCTATAATGCCCGTTTTATGGACGATAAACCTCTCCTCCCCTCCTTTCTCCCCATCCCCGTGCCCTCCTTCATCCCTCCATCTTGTCTTTACTCTTTCGAGGGAGTGAGACAGAGTGTGATACGGTGAGAGGAAGAGACAAGGAAGGGAGAAAGAGAGAAAGACATCCTAGTTTACAGCTTGGAGATGAATCGATAAGTGTTCAGTTGCTCCCCCAGGTCTAACGAGACTGTAACAACACCCCCTTCCCATGTCTGAGGCTGTCAACCTACAACCATGTCCTCCATCCTTGCTCCATCTTTTTGCTCCATCCTCTTCTCTACCCCAGCCTTCCCAGCAATCCAATCTATCCCCACCTCATCCTCCCTCAATGCTTTACCTGCCCTCCTCTTCATTGTCTTCTCATCCTTCCCCATCCAGTCCTCTCTCCATCTTTGTTCTGTCCTCACCTCCATCCCCAGCCCTTCCCTCTGTAGCAAGGTCAACCAGACCAGACAGATCCGACATCCTGTCAAACCGAATCAGCCTTCTTGACACCCTCAGTATGCTTACCCACCAAACGCCAATGCAAAGGAACCATAGAGTTGGGGACGGGGGGACCTCCCCACCTTGCATGGGATGATCTCTCATCTCTCCAAGGAAGCTTCAAAGGGCTTCTCCATTTAATTTCAAACAAATAACATACCTTGCCAAAACTTTAGGGAAAGTTCACCTTTACAACAAAAGTAGAAGGTGGCAAATAATGAGAGGAATATTTGTGTAATGTTTGCTACTTTATTTTTATGTTGTGTTTACTGTAATCTTGATTCTAGTAACTATCGCTTCTTCCTGTAAGATAATAAGTCATCCTTGGTATCTACACAGAGCTAAAATGATCAACTGAAATGAAGAATCATCAACTATATTTTCTGACGGTGTCCATAATAATAATTCTTATTAACACTCTTATGAACCATCCATAGACCATTTCACACCTTTGGTAGGTGTGAGGGGGGGGGGATTTGAGAACCCAGCTTCTCTCAATCAACTTCTGACTTCAGAGACAGGACACCTCCCAACTCTGAACTGTATAAAACTCTGAGATGACAATCGATCTCTGACTCCAGTAAAACCAACTATGATGCTATCAGGATTGGCATTCCAAAGGATCTCGCCAAGCTTCTCCTGGGATTCAACAAAATTAGGCTTGCAGTCGGCATCGTGCACCTGCTGGACGATTTGGTAGTGGATATTCCGTCGTCTCCGCCCGATTGCGTGGACATTTCACTGTCCTTTGAGTAGACCGTAGGCCATTTACCTGAGTTTATCGGCGTTTACTGATAGCGATCATGCGGGCGTCGTGACTCTTAGATACCTGGAGCGTGTCCTTGGCGTCGTGAGGGCAGCTTCGGGCGCAGCTTCTATGGCTGTGCGGGACCTGCTGTCGTTGCGGGGGCCGGGGGCACTTACTTCCGCTACGCATCATGGCCCCAGGGTTCGCGTCCCCTCTGTTGGACTTTTTCGACACGTGGCTAATTTTCGGGATAGTGTAAACGACGGTTGCGATTGGATCTGCGTTTTTGAGTAGGCTGTCGGCACGGCATCAGTTCTTCTATCACGATTCCGTGGAGTCGCCCGCTGCCTCGATTTCGTACCGACGCCGCTCCCTCCGTGGGTTTGGGGGGTTATCGGGTTCTCCGGACAAGGCCCTGTGGCCCACAGAGTTAACTTCCTGGCAATTTAGACGTAGTGCAATTCTATTCCATCGTGATTGCTTGTCGTGCGTAGGGAAGGTTACTGTTGTGAGGTTCTGTGCTTATCAATCTAGTCAGACTGCTGACTTGGACCAGAGTGTGGGATCTCACATTGCGCACGCATTCATTGAGGCTATAGAAACTGTTGCACTGTCTTGTTTCATTTCAGGAGTTCCGATAGGCAAGCATGCCGTTATTTCGCAGACCTTAGGCCCGGGTGTGTGCGTGGTGCACATGTAGGCCTATGTTGTCTGCCGGCGAATACATGAGGAGGTATTTTCAATCCACACCGGTGGATGAAAGATGCAACTTTGTGGTTCTAAGCTGTTTACTCTCCTTTATGTCGTGGTACCTGCTATGTCGCCTTCCGGGCGACGCCTTCTGAGTCCCTGTTGTCACCGATGCCGGCAAGGAAAATAAATCCTGGTTCGCGCAACGATTCGCTGTGGGCTGTTTCCGGATTGGTATACATCGCAATGCTTCCGGATTGGGGCTGCCACCCGGGCATATTCAGTGCTAGCCACGCTGAGATGTTGGGGACTGGTCGTCCTCGGCTTACAAGCGCTATGTACGCCCCAATGCCCTGGACATTGTAGAAGTCCAGAGATATATGAGCTTGAGGTGAAGAGCTTTGCGGCCACATGGTTGCAGTGTGTAATACACAAGCCTGCATTACAGATGGTGGCTGGGTTGGCTTGTTAACCCATAACGGTAGAATATCTCTTTAGATCTCGGTTTAGGCGTGGTGATCCGCAGACGTGCTCTGATTTGGTAGCTATCAATCAGAATCCATGGTGTCTGAATCGAGATATCTCTAGAGGTGCCCTGGACTCCAGGAAACGGCGATTGCTCTGCCGACACATTTGTTTATTCATTCTCACATAGCGATATTGATGGTAGGACATGCACATGCGCCTCGCGTACATCTTTGGGGTTGCCGACGGGCGCTAGAGGAATGGGTCTCTAGAGACAGCTAACTCTGCCCTGTATGGATGAGAGGTTACCAGTTCACAAGCATGATAGATTGTCTCCTTAGATCTTGGCGATCCGCAAACGTGCTTTTTGGGGTTGCCACGGGCGCTAGAGGAATGGGTCTCTAGAGACAGCTGTAACTCTGCCCTGTATGGATGAGAGGCTTCCGGATCACAAGCATTGTAGAATGTCTCCGTATATCTTGGCTAGGCACTGGTGATCCGCAGACGTGCTCTGATTCGGTAGCAATCGAACAGAATCCAGCGTCCGAGGCAAGATATCTGCGGAGACACCCTGGATACCGGCCAGGGAACAGCAGGTGCTTTGCTGACACTAGTCATTTACACTAGATAACATATCTTCGTGTTCCAGCGTACGTGCTGCCTTTGTGTACATCCTGATGGGTTCGCTGACGGGCGCAAGAGGGGCAGCTCTCTAGAGGTAGCTATCTGCCCAAGGTCGGATGAGAAGGGTACCGGGGAAATGGTTGGTGTATTCGGCAGGTTCACATCCCGTTCAGCACCGGGTCTGGACGGGATGTGCGCGTGGGACGGCTCGGTAAACCGCATGTAACCGGTACCTGGTGTCTTTTAATAAACA
>CAEFZP010000210.1:85000-150000 GCA_903064625.1 Mallotus villosus | reverse complement strand
GCTTTTAATGACATCAGGTTGGATTTGTGTGCTACATCACTGGATTGTGTGTACTCAGGGCCTCCTGTGCACTGTGGCTGTGTTGACACACAGGCCTTGTTCCAAACCTATTACTATACCTAAATACTGAGCCACTCATATCTACTTGCTGGAATGAGGTCAATTCTAAACCTTGAACTCTGAACCCCCATACCAAACGCATTTATTTAGAACTTAGAAGATTGGATATATATATATATATATATATATATATATATATGCCATATATGAAAAATCTGCCCAAGTGCAAAGAGAAACTGTTATTTTTGGGATTCAGGGGTACAAGAATTAGACAGGATTTCTACTCTTCCTTGAAAAGTTGAGTCAAGCACCCTAGGGGAGTGTTTTAGCCATACAGTGCAGTGTGTCTTATATACCATGTTGCTGCCACCTATCCAGTGGTTTCAGGTGTTCAGGAGAAACTGGCTTGTACAGGGCTAATGCGGACAGTGTTGAGCCTAGCAAGTAGTGTATCGTTTATGTGATGCGTTGACTGGACCGACTCTATGGTAACGAGACTAATGCGGCAATGCCCTCTCTTGACAGCTGTTTAACAGGACTTTTATGTTGAAGAAATCCATACAAAATAAATGAATAAAAGTAACATAGTAAATGTGGTCCGACTGTGTCTCTAATGTGTTGAAATAAAAAATATTGAATACTGCCTCCTGAAATAATTTGCTGTTTTCGATTTTGACTGATGGAGTATAGTTTTGTCGCTAGATGTCGGTGGAGAGCTTCGTAGATTTTCATTCAAACTCCCATATTGACAAATGTCTATTAGGCAGTAGGCTATTTGTTTGGCATAATCATAGCAGTGCATATTCCGTAATCAGTACTATTACTATATTAGTAATCTATCTGTAAAATAAATGTCACTGTGTCCGGTGTCCTGTGACTAGCATTTATTTTACTACAGGCATTATCCTAGCTAGCTGTGCGGTGCCGAAGGACCGCGCTGGCCTTCGGTTGCTCGTCTGCGCTACCTACTATATGCAGTTACCGGCGGCGCGCTGGTTTTCAGCGGGGAAGGACTTCCGACAGCTGTCTCAGAAACGATTACTCTCGGATTAGAGTATCCAGGAACCGCGGGAGCGCAGAGAAAATTTTTCCTGAAAGTTGGTTGCAACTTTATTTCGACCGGTCCACGGATACTTTTAACCCATGGAATACAAAAACAAAGCCGCTTACATCTTAGGGTCAGGCCTGTGATCAACTAGCTAACTAATATTAGCGGCTAGCTAACCCTGCTAGTGCTAGCCAGGGTTCGCGGCATTCGTTAGCTAGCTTGGCAGCTAACGTTAGCTGGATAGCTCTGTTTTTGATGCGGGTCGATTTAACGGACCTTGTTCATTGTACCGTTTTTTCAGTCACCATTTCGTAACTTTCATAAAGTTAATCCACGTTTTGCAAAATCTCCAGAACGCCTACCGGGGCAAACTCTAAAATACTTTTAAATTATCTATCTGGAGAAAAGAAAATCAAAGTTAAGCAATTGAAGAGTTCAATGGTGCTGGCGTTTGACAAGTGGGTTGTTTGTTGATAACCTGTCCGACTAGTAAACCAGTCGTCGTCCTTCAGACTCCGGTAGTGTTAATAAGGAAAGTTCGTGGACAGCAGCTAACCTTTTTCGAACTAAACACCGAACAGTGTCTCGTCTGCGGCTGGCCACAAAAGCTGGCCACTCGGCGCTGCGTGCCCAATGGAGGAACATGACAACATGGACTATTTTTACCAGCAGGTTCTGCAAAAGGATGTTACTAGAAGGCTGCAGGTCGGCCAGGACCTTATTGATTATCTGAACGACCCGCAACGTTCACCTGACGTGGAACAAGATAAGCCACGACTGGATAAAACCATTGATGAACTAACGGGATGGGTAAACGCAAGCAATTACAAGGTGAGAATTTGAGCTAGCAGAACGCTAGGCTTGGGGTCGAATTGCGGATGCATTGCAGTGGCATCAATCTATGTGATTCATGAAGCTAGATGATAAAAACGTTTGCATATGACTACATTTGTAAAACAGAAGGGTGAACGAGTCATCTTTTTGGCAAAATGTTGTCTAGTAGTTGTGTTGTGTACCACGCTTCAGTGTCGGGTACGGCTAACGTTATCTTACAAGGCAGCAGAAGTATTAACGAGCTGTCATCGTCTGGGCTCATGGGGGGGGGGACTGTCTAGCCGAAAGATTCGGACTTGCTGTCGCATAATCTGGTCAAAAGCACTAACTAATCGGTTCCTCATGCAAACCCCACTAATCTTATTTACTGTGCCAATTTTTTCACCCTCTTTGTAGAGAAATTCCACACAATTTAATTCTAAGTGCTTTTGTAACCATTTACTCTCTTGACAAGCCACGGTTGTTTTGTTTAGTTAAGATTTGCACGCGCTCGCTATTGGCATATGAAATGGCATAACTATAAAAGTATATTTTACAATTCAAATCCTTGTAAACTAAATCTTATTTGGTCGGATTTTACTTTGGTTTCTTCAGAAGGCTTGCTTAAACAGACTGCTATAAGGGACCCATTGTCAAGGCGCTCGAGAGGAAAGGATGGGGGAGGGGTCGTGGCGTTTATTGTTTGAACCTGGCCCCAGTGTACGTGGATCTGATCAAAACACGGTGTTGCAGCAACATTGTTCCTTTTGTCAATTTTCTTTAGCAAATCCAGATTTTTTAAACTTCAAAGTAAGGACTAATAAACAATGTGACACAACCAGAGTTTAATGTAAACAAGTATTGCGTACAAAATCAGATTAACCCTTGTGTTATCTTCGGGTCATTGTGACCCTTCAGTCATTATGACCCCCCAACGTGTTTAACAACAACTTTACCTCATACAAAAATAAAGTGAAGCATTTTCTTTTAACCGTCAGGCCGTCTCACACTCCCCACAGCGCAAATGTTAAAATACATTTTATTTGTTTTTGTATTGGGTAAAATTGACGCAGCAGAATGATGGGTCGTTGTGAACCTTCGGGTCATTGTGACCTCATAATGCAGCACAAGGGTTAAATTAAGTTACAGTATGACTGGAGCCTACTATATGAAACCTGATACTCTGTGGGGTGGATGATGTGTCTTCTTGAACTTCAAAATGAAGAAGCCATTGATTGAACTGAAAATGATACTTAACTTTGCCCAAGCGCAGGGCTTACATCATCACAATAAAACTCAGCGATGATGTAATTGGATCAGATCATGAGCTTGGATGAGAATCAAACCCTCCACCTTAAGTGACACAATACATCTCCACACTGGACAAAGTTAGTTCTTCACACACCTCATTCCACAAATTAGACACTCCCCGTCCCATAAGCCTAACTAAAACATGAATAGGGTTGCAAAATTCCGGGAATATTCAAAGTTGGAAACTTTCCACGGGAATTAACGGGAATAAACGGGAATTAACAGGAATAAACTGGAAATATAGGGGTAATTTAACTGTATTTACCTTGTCATAAGCAGACATGCATGCAAACATTTATAATACAACTTTTAAAAATGTAATTTTTGACTTTTTGGACATGTTGGTACCAAATAAACTTGGTATTAAAATGAACATGGCTTCAGTTTACCAAGTAATCAATAGGCTAGGTAATGACAAACAGGGTTGGGAAAGTTCACTTTCTACATGAACTAGTTCAGTTCATAGTTCACAAATTTTAAAATGAACTAGTTCAGTTCATAGTTCATAATTCAAAATGTTTAACTAAGTTCACAGCTCCAAAAATGTATTTCAATATGTTGCAAGCTATAATTGAAATCTCTATCTGTTTGCAATACCGCTCTCGGCCTCTACGCAATTCGGCGCCCTCACACTTGCCAGGCATAGGGTTGAAACGTTCAGACGCAACACTGATGACAAAGACGTTCAAAAACAACAGAACGTTTTATGTTTATGTTTCTGGCAGACAATGTTTCCAACCAGCTGCATTCAGGGTCCAGCTGAGCTAGGCGTGCATAGACTTGTTCTCAACTACATTTAAGTTCCCCGTTATATGCTTTTGCAAAAAAACGTTGGCTGATTTTTGTTTTCAAAATTCCCAAAATTCCCGAGCCAAAATTCCCGTGGAAACTTTCCGGAAACTTTCCGGAAATTTACCGGAAACTTTCCGCCCCTTTGCAACCCTAAACATGAATGATACCAACATGACCACAGACCAGAGTCTGGTAGCAACATCAATCTGACCTCTGCCTCAGGGATTGGTCCAGGGATTGCAGGGGGGCGGGGCTGGAGATGAAGTTGCAGAGTCAGCATAGACTAGGTCACATACAGAAAGGTAGGAATGGAGAGGGTGGGAGGATGTCAGAGAGGGAGGGAGAGAGAGAGAGGGAGGGAGGAGAGAGAGGAGGGAGGGAGAGAGAGAGAGGGAGGGAGGGAGGGAGAGAGAGAGAGGGAGAGAGAGAGGGAGAGAGAGGGGAGGGAGGGAGAGGGAGAGGGGTGTCAGAGAGAGGATAGATGATGTCAGAGAGAGGGCGGGAGGTTGTCAGAGAGGGGGGGGGATGGATGCAGAGTAATAAAAGTGGAGTAAAATGAAGGAGGTTGACGGGGAGAAGAAAGATGGAGTCTCAAGAGGAGGAGTGAAGAACCAGTCAGACTCATGTGACTCATGACTGCTTCAGTCTAGAGGAGGATAGTAACCGGCTGTTCCTCTTTTATTTCTGCTCTCTCCAGCACTTTGTCTTCCTCTCTCGCCCCCACAGCCACTTATACTCTCTCAACTGTCTGTCCTTTTTGTCAGTTTTTTGGTTTCTCAAGGTTGTTTTTCTCACTGCAGCTTCACCAGTGCATATGCAGGACACACACACACGCACCTCAGCAGCAGACATTAATATTGCAGGCTGCCTTTTCTGTGCTCTCCGAGTGCTTTAGAGCTGCGAGACTCATCGCCGGATCCTGCTTGAACATCAAGCCAGGCGATCCTGTAACCATCTGTCCCTTTTGGAACAAGTTGGTCGATCGAAGACAGCAGAACCCTGTCGTGCTATCCTGACGTGACACACGGCCATCAGGCCCTCATGGCAGCAACACGCATGCACACATGCAGGACAACACGCATGAACACATGCAGGACAACACGCAGGACCACATGCAGGACAACACGCATGAACACATGCAGGACAACACGCATGAACACATGCAGGACAACACGCATGAACACATGCAGGACAACACGCATGAACACATGCAGGACAACACGCATGAACACATGCAGGACAACACGCATGCACACATGCAGGACAACACGCATGAACACATGCAGGACAACACACATGCACACATGCAGGAACACACGCATGAACACATGCAGGACAACACGCAGGACCACATGCAGGACAACACACATGAACACATGCAGGACAACACGCATGAACACATGCAGGACAACACGCATGAACACATGCAGGACAACACACATGAACACATGCAGGACAACACGCATGAACACATGCAGGACAACACGCATGAACACATGCAGGACAACACGCATGAACACATGCAGGACAACACGCATGAACACATGCAGGACAACACGCATGAACACATGCAGGACAACACACATGAACACATGCAGGACAACACGCATGAACACATGCAGGACAACACGCATGAACACATGCAGGACAACAAGCATGAACACATGCAGGCAGGGCTCGAAATTAACTTTTTGGCTTACCAGCCAAAATGGCTGGTAGATGAAAAAAGTTACCAGCCAATAATATTTTTTACCAGCCAAAATTAAACCTGCCATTTCAGACATACTCTAACATTGTTTGACATAAACAACCTTTACCTATGATTTAAATATCATTCTAAATCACTCAATGGACAAAATAAACCAATTTTACTTTTTGAAACAATGTATTAATTCAGGGGGTTCCAGGGGCCTACTACTAGGCCTACTCTTGCTCAATGTGAGATGGGTTGTCCTTGTCCATGAGGTTTGGTCTTCGCATCCAGTGTTTCCCACACATAGACTAATTTAGACACTTTATACTGTTTTTTTTTAACGCTATTTAAAACACGCAGCGTATTCGTTCAGCTGCATTTCCTTTCCCTGCTCTTCCTCCGACTCCCTGCATGCAGGACAACAAGCATGAACACATGCAGGACAACACGCATGAACACATGCAGGACAACACGCATGAACACATGCAGGACAACACGCATGAACACATGCAGGACAACAAGCATGAACACATGCAGGACAACAAGCATGAACACATGCAGGACAACACGCATGAACACATGCAGGACAACACGCATGAACACACGCAGGACAACAAAGCCTGCTCTCCTCCCGTCATTCCCCGTGTGGGAGTAGGTGTGTGTGGCCACAGTCTGAGTGAGACATCTGGTTCCCCCACCACCACCACCACCGCCCCTGTGCTCGTTATTCAGCCCCGCTAGTGAGGGCCTGTGCTCGGGTCAGGTAGCTAGCCTGCCCCCCTCCCATCCTCAGGTAAACAGTCTCAGCTCCTTCCCCTGCGCCCCTCAGAGCCCTGCCCTCCAACGAGGATGCCATATGGACGAGGGCTCTGGGCTGGTCGGGGAGGGGTGCTGGGAGGGGGGGGATGGTGGAGAGTCCTTGGCTGCTTTCTCCTCTCGTTAGCCACTCACTTTCTCTCTCGTTCTACCAACCACACCCTCCCCCACTCGTTATTCTCTCCTTTTTTTTCTTCTCCCTCTTTCGGTCCTCACCTGGTTCCCCCCGTTTCTGACTAAAATAGGGCATAGCTGCAGGCAGGACTCTCTCCCCTCCGCGGACAGGAGAGGAATATGTTTTAACGGATTTTGGGAGGAATGTTCCGCTTCCATCGAGAGCTGCCAACACAAGCATTCCGTGGAGCGCGGCCCCATTCGGAGTCTGATTCTAATCACAGGCTCTCTGGAAAACTGCTGTGGGAGTCTTAGACACAGCCCCCGTCTACACAGTTACACCAAGTAGAGCCGTAGCATAGGACCACCCCCCTCAGGCAGCAGGGCCATACACTGCTTAGTGGACTGGGCTCTGACCTTCCTCCACATGTGACTTCTGCTGTCTGGAGTTGTCCTGTGTTTTGAAACCCCCTCTCTCTGGGCGATCCCTAACATGTTTCTGTCTGTCCTGCAGGTGGTGCTGCTGGGTATCGACATCACCGAGGCGTTTGTGGAGCGCTTGGGAGAGCGCTTCAAGGGATACCTGGGCACAGGTGAGGCAGCTGCCACTCTTCCGTGTGTGTTTGTGTGTGTTTGTCTTTTTTCACCCCCTGTGTTATTAAGGTTTGTTTTCTGATCTCAGTGTTGGCCTATGTGTGTCTGGGGAGTTGAGGTCATTCTGAATCTCCTCTCATGTAAAGTTTTCCTCCCTCAGCCCAACACTCCCTTTCTGTCCAACCTCAAAAACACACCGCCAGGCAGCTGCATCCTGATCTGACCCAACACTCTCTGTCTCCCCCGCCTCTGCCTCCCCCTCTCTCTCTGTCTCCCCCCGCCTCTGCCTCCCCCTCTCTCTCTGTCTCCCCCGCCTCTCTCTGTCTCCTAACTCTCTCTCTGCCTCTCTGTCTCCCCCGCCTCTCTCTGTCTCCCCCGCCTCTCTCTGCCCCCCCGCCTCTCTGTCTCCTAACTCTCTATCTGCTTCTCTGTCTCCCCCCGCCTCTCTCTGTCTCCCCCGCCTCTCTCTGTCTCCTAACTCTCTCTGTCTCCCCCGCCTCTCTGTCCCCCCCCCTCTCTCTCTCTGTCTCCTCTCTCTCTCTCTCTCTCTCTCTCTCTCTCTCTAACTCTCTGTCTCTCTTTTGCCTGTTCTCTATATTTAGGTAGGAAATGTGTATGACTTAGTGGAGTTCACCTAAATAGCCCTGTTCCTCACAAACACCACACAGCTTCTGTTGCGTGTGCGTGTGTGTTTACGGGCCTGTTGTATAACACAGCCCTGTCGGACTGCTGCAGGTGTCATCCACTGTGTCACCCTGGCTGGCCCTAGTCACACACACACACGCACACACACACACGCACACACACACACACGCACACACATATTTGCAGCCCTGCTGTTGAGCTCCAGGATCCTGTCAGAATGGGTCATGTGACATGGCCTGAACCCTGGTGCTCTGTCTCTGCTCTGCCCCTTTGTTGTCCTGCCAGTGGACTGGCCTTATGGGGAGGTTGTCTCCATCCTCCCAGCCCAGGGGAATCACAGACAAAACATCTTCTAGCCCCGCCCCTGTCGCCCCTGTCCAATCCCCATCTTCTTCTCCAAGACAAAATGTGAGCACATTACACCAGTGCTCAAATCCCTACAGGATTGGAGATCCTCACCCATCAGTCAGTCAGTCTACAGTAGTGACATACATGAGACGAAGAACGAATGCGTGAAACCAAAGAATGACCAAGATGGAGGCTTAGAGGATTAAGCCCCTTGATATCTTAGAATAACACATGAACACACATCCCTCTGTGTGTGTGTGTGTGTGTGTGTGTGAGAGTGATTTCATTCTAACTACAGAGGATGTCTCTCACGGTAACAATGCCCTCTGTAAGCGTGTGTGAGGGTATTGTATCTGTTGCCAAGGAAACTGACTGTTGTGATAACAACCACCCCACACACACACATTCTTACCCAAGAACATCAGTGAGGCAGTGTCATGGTGATCTCATCCCACTCTTAAGTGTGTGTGGGTGGGTGGATGGGTGTGTGAGTATGAGAGTATGAGAGTATGAGAGTGTGTGTGTGTGTGTGTGTGTGTGTGTGTGTGTGTGTGTGTGTGTGTGTGTGTGTGTGTGTGTGTGTGTGTGTGTGTGTGTGTGTGTGTGTGTGTGTGTGTGGTGTGTGTGTGTGTGTGTGTGTGTGTGTGGTGTGTGTGTGTGTGTGTGTGTGTGTGTGTGTGTGTGTGTGTGTGTGTGTGTGTGTGTGTGTGTGTGTGTGTGTGTGTGAGTGCCGGTGGGTGTTTAAAAGAGGAAGTGTATTTCATACAGAGAGAGGAACTTCTGCCATCAGGGCATTGTGGGTCCAGAACAGCCCTGCAAGTCTAATGTTCTGTGTTTCATTTTGTATCCTAATAAAATAACTGAAATTTGAATGTTTTTGGAACAATGTTATTATTTTGTCATTAAGCATTGTGTGTATTGATTTATGTTGAGGTTTGTGTTAGTGGAGCTTGTTTGTTAGCACAAGGCTTTGATCCACTTGAGGGCACTGTTGTGTCACCCTGGTGTTAGAGGCTCTCTGCCTCTCCTGATCACTGGGATGGATGATCAGAATGTGATCCTGTTAACCCTAACCTCATCTATCTGTGTCTCTCTGTCTCTTTCTTTCTGTCTGTCCCTCTCTCTGTCTGTCTCTCTCTTTCTCTGTCTCTCTCTGTCTCTCTCTCTCTCTGTTTCGTCTCTGGTGGTCCTAGTGGTCCCTGCGCTGGTGGACCGGTTAGGTGACAGCAAGGATCAGGTCAGAGAGCAGAGCCAGGCACTCATCCTACGCTGCATGGAACAGACTGCCTCGCCCATGGTGAGCACACACACCACACACACCACACACACCACACACACCACACACACCACACACACACACACACACACACGCATTGCTATGTTGGATGCAATGTTTTGGGCTAATGTGGAGGGGAGGGGAGACCCTGGGAAGATGATGCTAGGAACAATCTCCCTCTGCTGGGGAGAGTTGTATAACACACACGTACACACACACTTACACACGCATACACACACACTTACACACGCATACACACACACTTACACACACATACACACACAGATTGTTACCTTTATAAGGTGTAATCTGCTCAGCCCCTGCATAGTTCTCATCCATAGCCCTCTGTTAAAAGCCCTCAATATACTCACCTCCCTCTCACCTTGTCTCTCTCTCTCCCCCTCTTTCTCTCTCCCACTCCTCTCTCTCCAGTACGTGTGGGAAAAGTTGCTCGCTGGTTTCAAACACAAGAACTTCCGCAGCAGAGAGGGCGTGTGCGTCTGTCTCAGCGCTACCCTCAACACGTGAGTAACTTCCTCTCTGCCGCGTCACAAGGTCGAGAGGAGGGCTGTCCTCAGACTCCCCGCTGTCCTCAGACTGTCCTCAGACTCCTCGCTGTCCTCAGACTGTCCTCAGACTCCCCGCTGTCCTCAGACTCCTCGCTGTCCTCAGACTCCTCGCTGTCCTCAGACTCCTCGCTGTCCTCAGACTCCCCGCTGTCCTCAGACTGTCCTCAGACTCCTCGCTGTCCTCAGACTGTCCTCAGACTCCTCGCTGTCCTCAGACTCCTCGCTGTCCTCAGACTCCCCGCTGTCCTCAGACTGTCCTCAGACTCCCCGCTGTCCTCAGACTGTCCTCAGACTCCTCGCTGTCCTCAGACTCCCTGCTGTCCTCAGACTCCCCGCTGTCCTCAGACTGTCCTCCGACTCCCCGCTCTCCTCAGACTGTCCTCAGACTTCCCGCTGTCCTCAGACTCCTCGCTGTCCTCAGACTGTCCTCAGACTCCTCGCTGTCCTCAGACTGTCCTCAGACTTCCCGCTGTCCTCAGACTCCTCGCTGTCCTCAGACTGTCCTCAGACTCCTCGCTGTCCTCAGACTCCTCGCTGTCCTCAGACTCCTCGCTGTCCTCAGACTCCCCGCTGTCCTCAGACTGTCCTCAGACTCCTCGCTGTCCTCAGACTCCTCGCTGTCCTCAGACTGTCCTCAGACTCCTCGCTGTCCTCAGACTCCCTGCTGTCCTCAGACTCCTCGCTGTCCTCAGACTCCCCGCTGTCCTCAGACTGTCCTCAGACTCCTCGCTGTCCTCAGACTGTCCTCAGACTCCTCGCTGTCCTCAGACTCCCCGCTGTCCTCAGACTGTCCTCAGACTCCTCGCTGTCCTCAGACTCCCTGCTGTCCTCAGACTCCTCGCTGTCCTCCGACTCCCCGCTCTCCTCAGACTGTCCTCAGACTTCCCGCTGTCCTCAGACTCCTCGCTGTCCTCAGACTGTCCTCAGACTCCTCGCTGTCCTCAGACTGTCCTCAGACTCCTCGCTGTCCTCAGACTCCCCGCTGTCCTCAGACTCCCCGCTGTCCTCAGACTCCTCGCTGTCCTCCGACTCCCCGCTGTCCTCAGACTGTCCTCAGACTCCCCGCTGTCCTCAGACTCCTCGCTGTCCTCAGACTGTCCTCAGACTCCCCGCTGTCATCAGACTCCCCGCTGTCCTCAGACTGTCCTCAGACTGTCCTCAGACTGTCCTCAGACTCCTCGCTGTCCTCAGACTTCTCGCTGTCCTCAGACTCCCCGCTGTCCTCAGACTCCCCGCTGTCCTCAGACTCCTCGCTGTCCTCCGACTCCCCGCTGTCCTCAGACTCCTCGCTGTCCTCCGACTCCCCGCTGTCCTCAGACTCCTCACTGTCCTCAGACTCCCCGCTGTCCTCAGACTGTCCTCAGACTCCTCGCTGTCCTCAGACTCCTCGCTGTCCTCAGACTCCTCGCTGTCCTCAGACTCCTCGCTGTCCTCAGACTCCTCGCTGTCCTCAGACTCCTCGCTGTCCTCAGACTCCTCGCTGTCCTCAGACTCCTCGCTGTCCTCAGACTCCTCGCTGTCCTCAGACTCCCCGCTGTCCTCAGACTCCTCGCTGTCCTCAGACTCCCCGCTGTCCTCAGACTCCCCGCTGTCCTCAGACTGTCCTCAGACTGTCCTCAGACTCCCCACTGTCCTCAGACTCCCCGCTGTGCCAATCCTCTTCACTGGGTTTGAATCCACTTCCCTCGTCTCCTACTGATACCTACTGAAGAGATGGTAGACACACACACACATGCTCTAGGGTTAATCTTCTTACCTGTCTGTGTGGGTCAGTGGAGGTCAGTTGCACGCCACATGCTATAAGTGTTGCTTCACAACATACTGGCTCGCACAGTATTATTTATAGAAGGGTTATTCCAACCTTTAATAACCAAGTGGATACTGTTGTCACTGGACCCACATAGCTTGTATTCAACTAAATATATTCCCTCTCTCTGTCTCTCCCCCTCTCCCTCTCTCTCTCTCCCCCTCTCCCTCTCTCTCTCTCTCTCCCTCTCCCTCTCTCTCTCTCTCTCTCTCTCTCTCTCTCTCCCCCTCTCAGGTATGGTGCTCAGCCACTGAGTCTCAGTAAATTAGTTCCCTATCTCTGCACCCTAACTGGAGACCAGAACCCACAGGTGAGTGAGTGAGTGAGTGAGTGTGTGTGTGTGTGTGTGTGTGTGTGTGTGTGTGTGTGTGTGGTGTGTGTGTGTGTGTGTGTGTGTGTGTGTGTGAGAAACTCTCAAACTCTTCGAGTCCCCTGTCTTTGTCATTGTTCTAGAGCCGAACAGAGAGTGTGACAGAGACTTTCCCCCCTAGCCTATTATTAGGGAGTGGATGGGTGACTTGGCTCTATAGATCTTCACCACTGAAACATGAACACCCCCAGTCCAACCCCACTCATCACACACTGGTGATTAGTGTCTTTGTGTGTGTGTGAGTGTGTCTTTGTGTGTGTGTGTGTGGATTGAGGCTGGTATTGCCTTCTGCCAAGATGTACCCCAAAGCGGAATGCTGTCCTCTACCCAATCATTATCAACCCACACACTGACCGAACCAATCACCATCCCCTATTTCTCCCGGCGGAGTCCCGCACACACAACACTTCTATTCCCCAGGATTGTTACAGTACACGTTCTACCCAATCGCACGGCTTTGATCGGGCACGCATCCAGACAGATATATTTGGTTCGGCGTGTGTGAGTGTTTACCCCGTGGTGTGATAATCCCACTCAGAGAAGCGAGAGTTCAATCTGTGAGAAATGTACCCTAATCCCACTTCTTTAAGCACTGCCCTCGCACCCAAGGCCCATTCAGACACACGCACACACACAGACACACACACACACACAACACCGCTATAGGTACATCACCTCCCGACTTCCAGCCCTGCTGTCTGAGCCCATCTAAGAGAGACATATTATGGGATGTTTTTCTGTCCTCTGCAGGTGCGAGAAGCTTCCATAGCATCCCTGGTGGATGTGTATCGGCACGTCGGAGAGAGAGTCAGAGCAGATCTGGGCAAGAGAGGGCTTCCCGCTGCAAGGTGAGTGTGTGTGTGTGTGTCACCTGTGTGTGTCTGTGTCTGTGACATGTATCTAAGTGTGTGTGTGTGTGTCACCTGTGTGTGTGTCTGTGTTTGTGACATGTATCTAAGTGTGTGTGTGTGTGTGTACGTCACCTGTGTGTGTCTGTGTTTGTGACATGTATCTAAGTGTGTGTGTGCCACCTGTGTGTGTCTGTGTTTGTGACATGTATCTAAGTTTGTGTGTGTGTGTGTGTGTGTGTGTGTGCCACCTGTGTGGTTGTGTGAGAGATAGGTGTGAACCAGCAGGTCTTGCTCATCGTAGCTACTAGCACAGTGCACTGCATGAGCCGGAACAGAAGGCCTGGAACATCCGGACTGTCTGTGGTGTGTGTGTATGTGGGGTGGGTGTGTGTGTGTGTGTGTGTGTGGGGTGGGGGGTCTCTGAATCAGGGGGTCTGTGGTGTGTGTGTGTGTGTGTGTCTCTGAATCAGGGGGTCTGTGGTGTGTCTGTGGTGTGTGGGGTGGGGGGGGGTCTCTGAATCAGGGGGTCTGTGGGTCCCGTGGCGTTGGCACTCGCCCTGTCCCAGGCCATGCCATGCTCCACTCTGCCCCTCACACACACTGAGGAGCTTTATCTAGTGGACAATACAAGGGGAGGGGGAGGGGGGAAGGGGGAAGGGGGGAGGGGCAGAATAGAGAGCAAACCAGTGTGTGTGTGTCGTGTTGAAGGCGTCTCTCTGAAGAGGTCTATTGAGTGGTCGTAGCCTGCTTGGGTCGCCGTGGTAACCGTAATGAAAAGTCCAGCGTGCAACACGTTGGTGATTCTGAGCACACACACACACACACACGCTGTGTTTGCGCGAGCAGCAGCTTGTGAGAGCTCCGTATGAGACGTGTCTGTGAATGCATGGCCTGCCCGTCATATGTCACGCAGATTATGGTCGACTCTGGCGCAAACACACACCGTCTGTGAGAGAGAGAGGGCTCCTGGAGCAGTCTGCGGTGGGAAGTCTGTGTGTGTGTGTGTGTGTGTGTGTGTGTGTGTGTGTGTGTGTGTGTTGCTGGAATGCAGATGCATGAGCCAGAGGCATGATGACCAGATCATGTATCAGCTCCCCAGACCCAGGATCAGATAACTGAGGGAGGGAGAGAGGGAGGGACGAACGAGAGAGAGAAGAGGGAATAATGAGAAAGAGAAAGGGAAGAACGAGAGAGAGAGAGGGAAGAACGAGAGAGGTAGGAAAGCAGTGGAAGAGAGAGAGGTGAAGAGGAACAACAGAGATATTTGAGTCTCCCCAGCTGTGCTGCCTATATTCATCTTAGAAAAGTACAATCTGCTCATTATATAAGCTGTGTGTGGGTGTGTGGGTCGGGACAATAAGACTGAAAGAAAGGAGCTGAGGAACGACGGAGCGATAGAGACAAGAGGGTTGAGAAAAGGGACTGAGAATCATAAAGCTAGTAGGAACTCCCGGATCAGGAGACTGACTGAAGGAGGGGGGAGGAAGAAGAGGGAGAGGGAGGAAGTAGAGAGCGAGGGAGAGGGGAGAGAGAGAAAGAGTGGACAAGAGGAAGAGGAGGGGCGGGCCGTCTTTCTCTCTTCTCTTGTAGTGCTGTGGCCAGGGCCGTCCCAAAATGTATATTCTTGTGTTTTTTTACATTCTGACATCGGTTTAGGTTATTTACAACACTATTTAAGTGATCCATACAGTCGTGGGGCTCAAATCAATGTCTGAATTTAAATGTTAACACAATATTGTTATGAATTGCGGATTGCATTGTCATTTGCACATTGAATTGCCATTTGACAACTGCTTTGCCATTTGAATTGCGGATTGCATTGCCACTTTTCATATTGAATTGCCATTTGAAAAACGCATTTCCATTTGAATAAAGAGTCGAAAAAACCGTGTCAATATGTAATGCAATGCAATAAGCGTCCATTCAAATTTTTATTCAAAATAATACAAACTTAATTGCGGATTGCATTGTCATTTGCACATTGAATTGCCATTTGACAAATTGTTTGTCATTTGAATTGCGGATTGCATTGCCATTTTGCGCATTGAATTGCCATTTGACAAATGCATTGTCATTTGAATAACGAGTCTAATAAACTTCCTTATACCATGGTCTGGGTGAATACTCGATTCTGATTGGCTGCAGGGGTGTACATTAAAAAGTGATATACGGACACCAGAGCCATAGAAAAAGAGAGTTGCGACACTTCCATAGACTCCCATTGTTATCGAGGAATGCGGAAGTAAAGCGACCATGAGGCGACCAATAGTTCCTAGCATCGTATTTTCCACCGTTGAACCCCATTCATTTTCAGTGTCTCCGAAGTTAGTTAGCTGGTAAATTGACGAAAATCCCATTTTTTTTCATATTTTTATCACCACATATCAATTGTTATTAGTAGTATTTCTTATAGCTAGCTTTAGATAAAAAATCGTAAGATTATAGCTCGTTAGATTCTAAATGCAGTTAGAGCTAGTAGGTCTAGTATCTAACGTAGAGCTAAGCAACACTTTTACTGATAGCTCGAGAGCACGGGTTTCATAACCAGAAGTCCGTTCGTTTGTAGTCTGTCATATTAGTTCTAGTTATTGGTGTTCGTTGGCATACAAAGTTAGTCTTCTCTTATTAGTCTATAGTACATCTGATTATAGATAGCAACACTGAATTGCAGATCGTCCAGCTAGCTCTCTTGAACAGTTGCTGGTGATAATGGTTAGATTCAACTTGCATCAAGTAGGCCTACTACAAATATAAGTGTTGTTAATGTGGTAAATTGTAAGTGGGCAGAAGTTTAACAAGTCCCATTTACTTCAACAGTCAAAGGTTAAACATTAAGTGGAACAATATAGTCCTCATTAGGCTACTGTTTGGTATGTACAGAACTGGTACAGTATGGTAGCTGCAGCCATTTCTAGCTCAGCTTCACAATATTGTGTTATGTATTATAAGTGAATGTAATACATACATGTTAATAAAGTAGCAGACATACATGATACAACAAACCAGTAACCAATTGACATTCTGTGTTAATATACCGTTAATATATATATATATATAGGTGAATCGAGTTGGTGCTTCTGTCTGTCCCGCCGAAAACCATTCAAACAGGTTGACAGTAGTGGGTTTTTTTTTAACAACAGCGAGCTACCGGAACCACGTGACAAAAAAGCTCTAGCTTTTTTCCAGCGTTTCACTGGCAGTGAGTGTTCACAGTGTTGTATTTCACTCCATTTTACACCAAAAACGTCAGGGAGGACTTCCTTTTGTAGATACGAGTCAGCCGAAGATAGCCAGAATGTCGGATGTCTTCAAACGAGCTTGTTTCAATTGGTAATTTGCCTGAGAAAGCGACTTCCGTTGGCCAGCTTCATTGAAAACCATTCAAACAGGTTGATAGCAGTGGAGTTGCTAGGAACTATTGAGAGCTACATGAACCACGTGATCACGTGTCGGCGAGTTCATAGCATGTCGCAACTCTCTTTTTCTATGGCTCTGACGGACACCTACTAGTGATATTGGACACCTACTACGTCATTTCAGCAAAACTGTCTTTTCACCGTTCTAAATGATTGCGCCGGCTACATGGTATATGGGCCTGTACAAAGTGTCTGAAATAAGTAACAATAACAACAGAGACGCAGTCCTCCATTTACAAGCCTCCATTTACAATTTTGAAAGACTTTAACAAGCCAACATGTCATTACCACAATGAGTGACTTCAATATGTCTTTTAACCTATTTGCAAAATTGTACTTTTCTGAATGTAGCCTGTGTCTGTGTCACGTAACCGCTCATCTCACATCCCATTCACCTCGCTAGTCGATCTACTTCTGCTGCGGCCAACACGACAGCCAACACACATGGCCGATTATTTTATTCGTAAAACTCTTTATTTGATTTGGGAACAATTACTTGGCTGGATAGCTGACTAGTCTTGTTGTTAAACGTAGGCTACTGTCAAATTATAATTATTGTTTGGAGAATATGTAAACTTTAATGCGATCATCTCACATCCATTTGCTATTCCACTCTCTACAGTCAAAGGCTGCGGCCGTAGCCTAGACTAGTCTAGTAGCTACTTAGCACTAGTTCGTGAAAATCTTGATATTGATTTGGGAGCAATTACATGGCTGGATAGCTGGCTAGTCTTAATGTTAAACATATTGTCAAATTATATTTACGGTTAGGAGATTATGTCAATTTTGACGCGATCATCTCACATCCATTTGCTATTCAACTCGCTGCAGGCTGCGGCTGGCGACAGTGGCCAAGACTATGGTCGATAAAGGCTACTTTGTTCGTGAAAATCTTGATATTGATTTTGGGACAGTGACATGGCTGGCTAGCTAGCTAATCTTCTCGTTAAACATGCTGTAATATTACATTTACTGTTTGTCAACCGTACACAATGTTATTGCCTTTGAATCTTGCTAGCATAACGTTAGCTTTCGGGCTAATAATAGTCAGAGTTGGCCGACGTTAAACAACGTTAGATTTCGATTGAAAAACGCATTAAAACATAGATTCATAATTGTAAAAAAAAACGTTGGCAAGTGACCATGGTATAAGCGGGATAATGCCCTTGCGCGTCGGACGGTTCACGCCTCCGCATCGTCCATTATCAGATGATATTGGACACCTCGTCGGGCATTATCCCTTACTTAAATCACGTTGGCGATTCGCAAGACATACAGCTAGTCACACATAAGCGGCGGGAGGGTGGCTTGATTGGTTGGGCTTCAGTCACGGGTGATTACGTACTTCCGCTAAAATATCAGACAGCCGAGCCTTCTCCTCTTCCACGTTTGTTTACCAGAGATTAACGATAGCGATAACGATGTCTGGTAAGAAAGCTTTTAAATATGTACGGGATAATGCCCGACGAGGTGATGATATTGGACACCTCGAAGGGCATTATCCCGCTTATACCATGGTCACTTGCCAACGTTTTTTTTTACAAATATGAATCTATGTTTTAATGCGTTTTGCAATCGAAATCTAACGTTGTTTAACGTCGGCCAACTCTGATATTTTATAGTCCGCTCAGCTCATAGAACCCAACACCAGCTTTCCCTTGGCTGAACTATTAGCCCGAAAGCTAACGTTATGCTAGCAGGATTCAAAGGCAATAACATTGTGTACGGTTGACAAACAGTAAATATAATATTACAGCATGTTTAACGAGGAGATTAGCTAGCTAGCCAGCCATGTCACTGTCCCAAAATCAATATCAAGATTTTCACGAACAAAGTAGCCTTTATCGACCATAGTCTTGGCCACTGTCGCCAGCCGCAGCCTGCAGGAGTTGAATAGCAAATGGATGTGAGATGATCGAGTCAAAGTTGACATAATCTCCTAACCGTAAATATAATTTGACAATATGTTTAACATTAAGACTAGCCAGCTATCCAGCCATGTAATTGCTCCCAAATCAATATCAAGATTTTCACCAACTAGTGCTAAGTAGCTACTAGACTAGTCTAGGCTACGGCCGCAGCCTGTGACTGTAGAGAGTGGAATAGCAAATGGATGTGAGATGATCGCATTAAAGTTTACATATTCTCCAAACAATAATTATAATTTGACAGTACGTTTAACAACAAGACTAGCCAGCTATCCAGCCAAGTCATTGTTCCCAAATCAAATAAAGAGTTTTACGAATAAAATAATCGGCCATGTGTGTTGGCTACTGTCGTGTTGGCCGCAGCAGAAGTAGATCGACTAGCGAGGTGAATAGCGAATGGGATGTGAGATGAGCGGTTACGTGACACAGACACAGGCTACATTCAGAAAAGTACAATTTTGCAAATAGGTTAAAAGACATATTGAAGTCACTCATTGTGGTAATGACATGTTGGCTTGTTAAAGTCTTTCAAAATTGTAAATGGAGGCTTGTAAATGGAGGACTGCGTCTCTGTTGTTATTGTTACTTATTTCAGACACTTTGTACAGGCTCATATACCATGTAGCCGGCGCAATCATTTAGAACGGTGAAAAGACAGTTTTGCTGAAATGACGTAGTAGGTGTCCAATATCACTAGTAGGTGTCCGTATATCACTTTTTAATGTACACCCCTGCAGCTAATCAGAATCGAGTATTCACCCAGACCATGGTATAAATATATATATTAGCTCTACATCCACATTTTCGTGAAATTCCTGACGAGTGTCACTGTCAAGAGCTAGCCAGTCGATATAACGCTACGTCCCCATTTGGTTAGCTAGCTAGCTCGGTATTTGTCATTACCTTGATGTATGAATTTACGTGATGGTCTACAGGTCTTGTCATGTCGGCAGTGGCTGTGGTCATGGGCTTATTCAGGGTTTAAAAAAATATCGAGGTCCAAGGTTTGCTAGCGGGTGTTGGAATCAATGTAAGCTGGTAACTAGCTAGCTCTAGTTTACTCATGATTGACCGCCACTGTTTAACGAAGCGCGACCTCGCACCGTGGAACAGCTCATAACACATAGCAGCGCTTGTAATGTCAATAAATTGTTCATAGTTAATGGCATTTTAAGGTAGAGCTAGATTTGATGATATGTTTCACCCGCCTTGTGTTTAAACGTGTCGAACCACTGGTGTGTGCATTTTATATTGTTATGGTATCGTCCTGCGGTCTGTGTTGAACTGTCCCAGACATCTTTTTCATCATCCCCGGGATAACGGGACGCCTTTAATTTCGAGCCCTGACTGTGGCCCCTCCCCCTCTGAGTGTGTGTCGGTAAGGGAGGTTATGTAAAGGGTAACAGAATCTCTGTGCTGTCTCCCACAAATGCCCTGCTAGGCTTTTCGCCGGCGTTCCAGACGTCAGACAAAAACACAGACAAAGACACGTGCACAGTGCACACACAGCCCTTTTCTCAGATGTAACCTCCCACCCTCTCTCTTTGAGGTGTGTGTGAGAGAGATAGTGGGTGGTTCCTGGTCGTGTGCCTACTTCACGCCGTTTAATGCACTGGTCCCCTGTTGTTTCTTTCTCTGTTTTCTCTCTCTGTAACCCCTCCTCCTTTCCCTCCCTCCCTCCTCCTCTCTCTCCCTCCCTCCTCCCATCTCCCCTCCCTCCATCTCGGAGCCACTGCACCATGTTGGACACAAAGAGCAGAGGGGAGTAGAGGACTCTGTGTGTCACTATCGTTTCAGCGACGGCTACGCTACGCAGCAACCTGCCCTTTTCGATCCTCCAGCTCGTATGGAGATCTTAGCACTACACGCTAACTAGGGCATCGTGTAGGGCGCTGTCAGGGTGAGCAGGGAAGCCTAACAACAGCGCTAATGTAGACTAGCGAAAAGACGGGGGAGAGGAGTGTGGACATGCTACGCAGCTAAGGACACGCTACGCTAATCGTCAGTAATCAAAACAGCTTAGCTGCCTGGGGGGTTCGGACTGTCTGGCAGGCTTACAGAGGACGGTGTGTATCGTTACTCTCTCTCTCTCACACACACACACACACACACACACACACACACACACACACACACACAGGTTCTGTGACATTGAGGATGTTTTGTCGCTTCTGTGCTTGTATCGCTGGAGCAGATGCAACCGAATGAATTGTGTGTGTGTGTGTGTTGTCGAAGGCTGTGTGGTGCGTGTGTGTGCCTTCACTTCACCAGACCATCTTATTCAGTCACGAGACAGAAGAGCTCCCAGCCCTGCTGTAATACTGCCTGCCGTCTTTGGTTGTTAATATTAGGCTTAACGAACATGTGTATGAATACATGTGAGCATGACGGCTGTTTTCGCTGTAATTAGCACCTCTTTAGGCTAGGATGAGAGTGTGTGGTTCTTGGGGGAGGGAGTCAGTGGGCTGATGTTGGTATTCAGGCTGTGCTCCTGTCTGAATGAAGGCTGAAGGCTGGGGTGACGAGCGTGACTGGGGACACACCCACCCCTGTCTCAGCCAGACGGCCTACATGCTGATGCTGCCTGGTCTCTGCCTCCTCAGCCTACACGTGCTCTGTGTGTGTGTGTAGGCGGATGTGTACATTCATGTGTGTGTGTGTGAGTTCATGCATGTGTTAGTGTGTGTTGTGATGTATCCCCTTGGCGATGATGTGTTTTTGCGTAACGTTGTGACCCGTGTGCACGTGGCCTAACCGCTCCTCTCCTCTGTGTGTTCTTTTGTTGCAGGTTGCAGACGATATTTGGGCGGTTTGATGAAGCGGTGAATTCTGGGAACATGGCTCTCAGCCCTAGTCATGGTCAGTCCCGTTTGAACTCTCTGCTACCCTGCTTTGACCCTAACCCCACCTCCACTTCCACCACCCCACCCCCCCCCTCCCTCACCTGACTTAGTCAGTCGTCTCCTAGTTAGGAGAGACACAGTTGCTGTCAAGAAAGAACTCCTAATGTCATTCATTTACATCTTCAATGTATATCCATGCTTACGCGTTTGTTATGCATACAAGCTGTGTGTGTGTGTGTGCGCATCTGGTGTGTCTCTAGCTGGGGCTGGTAGGCCGGTCAGAAGGGCCAGTAGGATTACTGGTGTTCTAGCTGAGGGGAGCTGGGGTCTCCAGGCTGGGGCTAAGCTCCAGGGCAGTCTGGCTGGGGTGTCCAGGGCGGGGATCTGCTCCAGGGCAGTCTGGCTGGGGTGTCCAGGCTGGGGATCTGCTCCAGGGCAGTCTGGCTGGGGTGTCCAGGACGGGGATCTGCTCCAGGGCAGTCTGGCTGGGGTGTCCAGGACGGGGATCTGCTCCAGGGCAGTCTGGCTGGGGTGTCCAGGACGGGGATCTGCTCCAGGGCAGTCTGGCTGGGGTGTCCAGGGCGGGGATCTGCTCCAGGGCAGTCTGGCTGGGGTGTCCAGGACGGGGATCTGCTCCAGGGCAGTCTGGCTGGGGTTGTCCAGGACGGGGATCTGCTCCAGGGCAGTCTGGCTGGGTTGTCCAGGACGGGGATCTGCTCCAGGGCAGTCTGGCTGGGGTGTCCAGGACGGGGATCTGCTCCAGGGCAGTCTGGCTGGGGTGTCCAGGACGGGGATCTGCTCCAGGGCAGTCTGGCTGGGGTGTCCAGGCTGGGGATCTGCTCCAGGGCAGTCTGGCTGGGGTGTCCAGGACGGGGATCTGCTCCAGGGCAGTCTGGCTGGGGTGTCCAGGACGGGGATCTGCTCCAGGGCAGTCTAGCTGGGGTGTCCAGGACGGGGATCTGCTCCAGGGCAGTCTGGCTGGGGTGTCCAGGACGGGGATCTGCTCCAGGGCAGTCTAGCTGGGGTGTCCAGGACGGGATCTGCTCCAGGGCAGTCTGGCTGGGGTGTCCAGGACGGGGATCTGCTCCAGGGCAGTCTGGCTGGGGGTGTCCAGGACGGGGATCTGCTCCAGGGCAGTCTGGCTGGGGTGTCCAGGGCGGGGATCTGCTCCAGGGCAGTCTGGCAGGAGGGTCTCTGCAGCCTGACAGGGTGGTGGAGGCCACCGGCTCCATTCAGCAGACCTCAGTTACAGCCAGTCACAACAGGAGGATTGTTTGTGGAGGCTGTATGAGGGCTTGTGATGCCTCTCTCCCCCTGTTTGAGTGCTGATACAAGTTAGCTTGTTTTGCAGCAGCCCTGTTTACTTGCTTGTTTAGCCTGAGAGGAAGAGTACTTAGGGTGGCGTAGGGGGAGGGTCGTTGCTACGATACCGTCTCCGGTGGCACCGGGAGTGTGGGGTTGGGGGGTTGAAATGGGCCTTAACTCTCTCCCCGCCTGGGGTTTAGATCCAGATCTGAGCCCTTAACAGGCCTGGTAGTGATGTGCCCTCCCCGGAGCTAAGACACACAGTTAGGAGCTAGGAGAGACAGTTAGGAGCTAGGAGAGACAGTTAGGAGGTAGGAGACAGAGCTAGGGTCCAGGGCTGCTTGTATCAGGCCTCTGGCCAGCTTCCTGTGCTTTTGGCTGCTAGTAAAACAAGCAGGACATCGTCAGACTGGGAAAGGGGTGTGTGTCTGTCTGTGGGCCAAACTGCATGCTGGTTTTTTGTCTCACACAGACACTGTCCTCATTCCGCTCACGTTTGAAGGGGTCTCATGCTGAAGGTCCAACCCAGCTGCTGGTGAGAGACTAAGGCACTGAGAGACAAGGGAGGATGGTATGGAGAGAGTAGAGTGGAGGAGGAGCGGAGGGAGTTAGGCTAGAGGAGAGAGAGAGAGAGAGAGTGAGAGCGAGGCAGGGCCTAGATGAGACGAGACATAGAGGAAGGACGGCGGGTCTCCGTCTATCTCTGCGTGCTGTCTGTTCTGTGTCTGCTCGCTCGGTGAAGTCTTTGCTCTCGGCGCGTCGCGCTCCGGGCTCTGGCTTGCGCTCGTCTGCTGCGCGCTCGTCCGCGCCTCTCCTGCTTCTTTCTCTCTGTTTTCGTCCGTGGTTGATTCTCGCTCGTTAGCTCTCTTTCGTTGCTTTCTAGAGAGAGTTTGAATGAGATCTGCAGTAGCAGGACCCACAGAGCCCGGTGCCTGTCACTGTGCCCTCCTCCTGATCCAGCGTGACGTGAGAGGGGAGGAGGAGACAGATGGATCTGGAGGAGAACCAGCAAACCACACAGATAAGAAAAGGCAGTAAGGAGACCTACGAGCAGAAAGCGCATTATGCTTTGTTACCATGTGTTTCGTGGGTGAGGAAGGCGTGAGTTTGTGTGTGCGTGCACAAATGTATTTTGTGGCTCGTGTGTGTGTAAGCTCATCTGAATGTGTGTGTGTGTGTGTGTGTGTGGTGTGTGTAAGCTCATCTACATGACGATGGGACACACAAACATGCAAGCATATGGTTTTGGAGAGAAATCAGCTTATGTTGTGCTAAGTGCTCCATATCCTGTGCTGGTTGTTCGCTACACTAGAACCTCTCTCTACCTCTGTCTATCTTTCTCTACCTCTCTCGACCCTTCGAGCTTAGCTCTGTTTACCCTTGTATCGTACCTCTATCATCTCGCTCTAATCTCTTCCTTTCTTCCTCCCTATCATCTCTCTCTCTCTCTTAGTAGGTCAGGTGTGTGTTGTCATGGCGGGCAGGTAGGACAGCGTATGTCTTCTTAGCAGCTTAATTAAGACTGTTGCGAGGGAGAGGGAGTATTTCTCCTGCGTGGGGCGGCAGGTTCTGGTGCATGAAAGTGAAGCATGTCAACGCCGCCGGGCTCATTCTTATGCTATCCGGTCTCTCTCACACACACACACACACACTCGTCAGTAACCATGGCAGCCCTGAGAAAGTTAGTGCACTGCAAACTGGCCCTGAGCAGGCAGCCTATATCGTAGGGGTGTCACGATACCAAAAATTCAGTAGTCGGTGCCAATACCAGCAAAATACACGATTCTCGATGCCAATTTCGATACCACGGTAAAAAAAAAGAAGGATTTTCTAAGATTTCATGTAGGCTACTGTACTTAAACTTCTTTATTAAAATAATTGAAAAATAGCTAAATGTCTTAAGACATACAAAACATGTGCAATAGAGCATAGCACATCATAATAAAGTGCAATTAAGCCATCCAGCTAACAAGATGAACATGAGTTTACCTTCTAACCAAGGTAAGCTATAGGCTAACGCTAAAACTACAGCATAGCTAACCTAAACGATGTACATAACATAAGCCATTGTAACACACTTGCCCACCATCTCAACATCATGTAACGTGTATTCAGTATGACAGATTTAAAAAACTGAAACGATGCATTCTTTGGATGTATTCTGAATTTCGCCGTTCGTTGTTCGACCACAACGAACATTCATTTAGTATGCCAGATGTTAGCATCGGTGCTGCGCCTCTTCTGGAACTGAATCAGAACTCACCTCGAATTATTTAAACAAATCCGGATAACGGATTCATTTCAGGTGCTTAGCTAATTTGGAAGTATTACCTCCCTTGGTCTGAAGACCACGGTAGCATATTTTGCATAATGGCTTCTGCGGATTCATTATTGTCAACAAGTCGAGGTGGGGCTATCGCTGCAGCTGCAGTTGCTATCTTGGTTTTCTGAATGTAAACGTCGACTGGAACACTCCTGAATACTGCCCCCCATCAGTTCCAGAAGAGGCGCAGCACCAATGCTAACATCTGGCATCGGCGCTCACGGTGCTTACGTTGCTTCAAAAAATGGGTATCGACGGTGTTTTTGTTATTTTAGCATCGAAAGGTATCGTAAGTATCGGTTCTCGTGACATCCCTACTATATCGACTGGTTAGCTTTTTTGCGTTGTTGACAGTGAGACACCACACACACACACACACACACACACACAGAGAGAGACCCTCACAGTCACACACACACTGCCCCTCAGACACACACACACTCAGACATCTCGTTCTGCCTCAGTGCATCTCCGTCTCTGCAGAAAGAACCATGACCCCGTTTCCCAGGCGAGATTGGTTGCCACGGTTCGGCTCTCATTTTTAGTAATGGTTTATCCCTTTTCCCCAAGCCTGGATATGGGGAGACTCATATTAGCTGTGTGTGTGGAGATGCGGGGCGGGGGGCGATCGTCTCTGTCTATGAGCGAGAGGTGGATGTGTTTTGGCCCACGTCAGAGAGGCCTGGCTCCTCTGTTGCTCTTCTGCATCTCCACCCAGCCTGGGCATCTCCCAGGCTGACCTGCACCTGCACTGCTACAGCTGTAGAGAGTAGGCTTATTCCTTGTTTGTTTAGATTGAAGGGCAGTGCTATGCTGGTTCTATGTTATATATCATATGTTGGGTCCTGGAGTGCAGAAGTAGCCTGGCCAGCTGTCTGCTGTGTGTATTGATTAGTGGTGTTTGTTTATTGGCCTGTGGGGATGAACCGTGTAGCGCTGTGAGAAACTGGTGTGCATGTTCTGGTTTCTATTTGTGTGTGTGTCACGCTGGAAATATGTAACGTATGCTTCTGCTCCAAGACGTGAAGGCAGATTACCAGATGTGTGTTGGTGGAACACACACGCACACACACATACACACACACACACACACACACACAGGAGGGCCTGTTGTCCCTGTGTGAGACAATTTGACGTGTTTACCCAATGTTCAGATTCCAGTCATAACCCTCGTCGTACCATTGGCTGTGATAGGATGTCAAGTCTCATAACACACCAGTCTGACTGGAACACACAGTACTGTGTGTCCCGTCTAACACACACTCACCAGACTGCAACTTCATCCATGCTGTCTCCTACGCACACACACACACACACAGACACACACACAGACACACAGGTCTGTCACTGTGCGACTTGGTTTGTGTGTCTCCGATGCACACTGAGTCACACGGGAGTCTGTGTTTATGTTTGGACGTGACTGAGCTCAGTGCTGCCCCCCAGTGGCCAGACTGGGACTGACACCATGTGCTGCCCCCCAGTGGCCACACTGGGACTGACACCGTGGGTGTGTCAGGCACCTTAGAAACCTGCTTTCACCTCTGGGCCTGACTGTGCTGTTCTCATGTTTGGACGGATTATATTTACCCTCTGGCCTGGGAATAACTCTGGGATTATTGTCACGTGGATTAGGGATTGGGCAGTTTGGTACGTGCGCACTGTGCATGTGTTATTCATATTTCCTTTGAGAGATTTGGAGGGTCACGTTGAAGTCAGCAGGTCTTCTATAGCAGAACTACAAGTCCTCGGCTGATGTTGGTTGAAACATGGGACGACACCTGCTTTTATTAAATTCATAGCTTTTTTGAATAAGCCTGTGAATAATCCTCCTTTTACAGCTTTTTTAAATTAGCCTACACGGCAATGAGAGAATATTGCTGGTTTAATCATTTGAAGTATGATTATGGAATCAGAATATTTCTGTATTTCTATTCTAGAATGTGACCCAGCAGAGGGATTCTAAGTGCTGAGTGTTCTGAGGGCTGTTTCTGTACGTTTCCCTGTCGGTTAAGGCGGTAAGAGTTACTCAGCATTACAGATCCTGTACTGACCACAGCTGACACACCAGACCTGTAACTAGTAGCAACCTAACAACCTCTCATGTTGATATTATATTAAAACCACTGCCTTTTCTTCCTCCAGGGTCATGGAGGTGTGGAGTCTCAGAATAGACGAAGTACAGGTCAGCGGAAGGAAGAAATGAGCAGAAGCAGCGGTGCGAGAAGAAGAGGGAGAGCGCGAGGGCGGAGGAAGAAAGAGCGAAAGACAAGCGGGGAGAGCAAAAGAGGAGCGAGGAGAGGAGAGGAAGAAAGGGAGAGGACGTAAAGAGGGAGAGGACGAAAGTGGAGAGAATAAAGTGGAGAGAACAGAAAGCGGAGCGACGAGAGAGTGAGAGAAGAAAGAGGGCGACGCCAACAAGAGGGAGAGAAGCTAGGTAGAGTAAAGACATAGGGCGAGGAGAGGCAGCCAAAGAGCAACACTAAAAGAGGAGAGCATCCTCATCTTTCTCTCCCTTCTCTTTCTCTATCTGTTTCTTTTCGACTCCCTGACTGAAAGGGAGGGAATCTATGGCTGGGGTTTCCATGGCAACAGTGTGCAAATTCGTTTCTGTGAGGCAAAAGACTGTGACTGTTCACACTGCATGTGTGTGCAAATACATGTAATTTTTCTTCCATCTTTTTGTGCTCATGTTGCCATGATGAGATATACGTTGTCATGTGATGCTGGTGGGTCTGATTGCATCCATCAGGAAACCTTAATTAACCACCATGATGGCTGGGGAACTCCCATGTCCAAGTTAACGAGCTATTTCTTACATCTAATGTTGGTTGGTGGTGGGGGTGTGTGTTTGTGTGCGTGTGCATAGGTGCGATTTTCTGATCGCTGCTCTAGTCCCCTCCCCTGAGGATATGGGCTCTACAGGTCACCATGGTAACAGCCTGTGCAGTTCTCTGCCGGTGGAGGACCCCCCTCCATCTCTCTTATCTTTCCAGTTTATCTGTGTCTCTTTCTCTCCCTCGTGTCTTCTGTGCCCTTCACACAGACACGCCCTCCCCGGGGGGGGGAAGGGGGGGTCACACAGACACGCCCTCCCCGGGGGGGGGGAAGGGGGGGGGGTCACACAGACACGCCCTCCCCGGGGGGGGGAAGGGGGGGGGTCACACAGACACGCCCTCCCCCGGGGGGGGAAGGGGTGGGGTCACAGACACGCCCTCTCGAGGGGGGAAGGGGTGGGGCTGGAGATGCTAAAAAACGCTAATCAAAGCAAAGACAGCCCACAGACTGTCCCTTTGGTTTGATATAGCTCCGTGAACACGGCTGGCTGATGATGAGCTGCATCATCAGACAGCTCTAGTCTGGCTGTGTCCTGGCTCACCTCCCCCACCCCAGCCTGTTCACCTCTGACCCTGCCACCCTGATGATGTCACTGCCCTGGGTCCTGGCTCTCAGGCAGGCAGCTGGCGATGCTAGCTCTGTGTGAGGGACAGCCTGTTGTCAAGGAGCAGCCCTCAGCTGGAGGGGTGTGGCTTTCCCCTCTCCTCCTGATCTGTCTCCCCCCTCCCCCTCTCCTCCTGATCTGTCTCCCCCCCTCCTGCCACTGCCCTCTCGTTCTTTGTTCTCTCTGTGTGTGTGTGTGTGTTGCTAGGCAGGACTTGACCTATGCTTGCAAGGTAAATCGCAATATAATCATAATGACAGACAAAATGGATAGTGTGTGTTGTGTAGTTGTTGCTGTGTGCGCCAGTCGATGATAATGAGAGAGGCTCTGCCAGAACCCAGAAACCTTGTTAATATTCCAGAGGTGTTACACACAGACGCACACATATGTACACGCACACACACACACACATGCCCACACACACACATGCGCACACACACTCGTAGCCCTGCCTCCGCACTGGCTGTTACCCAATGATGTCATCTTCCTGCTGACTGGCTGCCTGGGCACAGAGGGGAGGGGAGATGCGAGCGGGCGAGCGAGAGGAAGGCAGAGAGAGGGAGAGGGAAGGGAAGAGAGAGGGAGAGAAAGCCGGCAGTGGTATGGGCGGATGATTCTTCAGATATGAGACTGGGGCGTGTGTTTAGCCCGTGTTCTGCAGCGAGGCGTGTGTTTGCGTAGCGCGTGCGTTGGGGTACGGGGACAGAGCAAAGAGGGGCTCCCCAAAACCCCGCCCTCAAGACGGCATGAGGCGCCTCATCTGCAAAAAGATCTGTGACTGTGAGTGCAGGGCTGGGCCCGGGGTGTGTGTGTGTGTACGGTTTCTTTATGTACGGATTCGTGTTTACGTTCATATGCAGTGAATCTGCAGTGCTGTGTGTGGTGCTAGTGACAGTCTGTATGCGTTAGTGCGTGGCAGAATAAAGACTGCAGACAGGCATGCAATTTCTGCAGTTTATGATGTTTCAGACCTTGTTGACCGGCCGTACGGGTGTGTGTGTGTGTGCTGGGGACGTATGGAGCAGGGTGGTGGCTTTGGTGCATATCTCTGTACTGCTCCGTGGTCGTCACAGCGACCGGAGCAGGACTACATTTCAGTGCCAGCTCTTTCATCTTCACCCCCTAGCTTGTGCGTGAGCCAGGCCAAATAGACAGGAGAAAGACAGCTAGTCGATGAGTGTGGTTTGCAGTCCTTCCTCTAACCCTGGAGAGTGTTACTGCTCGTACACTAACATAAAGGCTGGAGAGAGACTGTGTTACTGCTAGCACACTAACATAGAGACTGGAGAGAGACTGTGTTACTGCTGGCACACTAACATAGAGGATGGAGAGAGACTGTGTTACTGCTAGCACACTAACATAAAGGCTGGAGAAAGACTGTGTTACTGCTAGCACACTAACATAGAGGATGGAGAGAGACTGTGTTACTGCTAGCACACTAACATAGAGGCTGGAGAGAGACTGTGTTACTGCTAGCACACTAACATAGAGGCTGTAGAGAGACTGTGTTACTGCTAGCACACTAACATAGAGGCTGGAGAGAGACTGTGTTACTGCTAGCACACTAACATAGAGGCCGGAGAGAGACTGTGTTACTGCTAGCACACTAACATAGAGGCTGGAGAGAGACTGTGTTACTGCTAGCACACTAACATAAAGGATGGAGAGAGACTGTGTTACTGCTAGCACACTAACACAGAGGCTGGAGAGAGACTGTGTTACTGCTAGCACACTAACATAGAGGCTGTAGAGAGACTGTGTTACTGCTAGCACACTAACATAGAGGATGGAGAGAGACTGTGTTACTGCTAGCACACTAACACAGAGGCTGGAGAGAGACTGTGTTACTGCTAGCACACTAACATAGAGGCTGTAGAGAGACTGTGTTACTGCTAGCACACTAACATAGAGGATGGAGAGAGACTGTGTTACTGCTAGCACACTAACATAGAGGCTGGAGAGAGACTGTGTTACTGCTAGCACACTAACATAGAGGCTGTAGAGAGACTGTGTTACTGCTAGCACACTAACATAGAGGCTGGAGAGAGACTGTGTTACTGCTAGCACACTAACATAGAGGCCGGAGAGAGACTGTGTTACTGCTAGCACACTAACATAGAGGCTGGAGAGAGACTGTGTTACTGCTAGCACACTAACATAAAGGATGGAGAGAGACTGTGTTACTGCTAGCACACTAACACAGAGGCTGGAGAGAGACTGTGTTACTGCTAGCACACTAACATAGAGGCTGTAGAGAGACTGTGTTACTGCTAGCACACTAACATAGAGGATGGAGAGAGACTGTGTTACTGCTAGCACACTAACATAGAGGCTGGAGAGAGACTGTGTTACTGCTGGCACACTAACATAGTCTCTCTCCAGCCTCTCAGTGGATGAGTGGGGTGGATGTATTTAGTGCCAGCTCTTTGTGTGTGTGTGTGTACATATTTCTGGTGTGCGTATGTTTTGTGGGAGTGTGTATGTAGTGTGTGTGTGTGTACGCTTGTATGATTTGTTTGTGTATGCATTGTGTTCATGTGTATGGAGTGTGGGAGTTTACGTGTGTGTGACTGTATGTTGTGTGTGTGTGTGTGCATGTGTGTGGGGAGTTTACGTGTGTGTGACTGTATGTTGTGTGTGACTGTATGTTGTGTGTGTGTGTGTGTGTGTAGAGTTTGGTAAGCCTTAGCAGCTTCATCTCCTGGCCTGAAGCCTCGTGTTCTAATTAGTATTGATTACTGATCCTGACCCAGCTTTGGCCAGGAAACCTCCCTTCCTCCTTAAACCCTCTTTTGATGCCCCCCTCCCCCCCCCTCCCCCCCGTCATCCTCTGTTTTCTCAATCAGCCCTTTGCCACAGTCAGAGTGATGCACTTGTGTAATTCACTATTATCACCATGTCTCCTTCCTCCTGTCAAACATGTTCCCGAGGATCACATGACCTCCCTCTAACTCCTCCCCCTCCTGCAGACCGCAGTTTTGACGGTGACGACGACAGCGTGGACGGGAACCGTCCGTCTTCAGCTCAGGCTGCCTTCAAGGTCCCCAAAGTCCCCCAAGAAGACTGCAGAGCCCTCTTTAGCCCGCCGGCCCAGTGCCTCAGGCTCCGCCAAGATGGGGTGAGCACACAAACACTCACACACACACACACACACACACACACACACACACACACACACACACACACACACACACACACACACACACAACACACTCTCACACAGACAGACAGACAGACAGACAGACAGACAGACAGACAGACAGACAGACAGACAGACAGACAGACACAGACAGACAGACACTCACAACAGACACACACTGTGAGAACTCTCTTATGCCAGTAAGGGGCTACAGTAACCCCGGGACAGACCCAGAGACCATTCAATCGAGAGACCAGTATACCTCCGCAGGTACCCAACATGAGGAGATATTCGGACGTAGACCGCCAGGAACCCATCTCCGCTTTCCTTCTTTTTTTCTTGCGATAGAAAAGAGAAGCTCTGCTTTAGAAAGGAGGCAGGGCGCTCTGGTTATTTTGAGTTTGAGGACACTTTCATGTTCTCATCAGGGACACAGACAGAATCCGGGGTTTCATTGATGTTTGCGTATGAATTAGGAATTATGATATGAAATCTGATAAGATATCACACCCGAAGGAGAAAGAAAGAACGGAAGGCGGGGAGTGAGGAGTAGAGGAGGAGAGAGGAACAGAGAAAGAAGGAGCGAAAGAGAAGCAACAGAAGTCGAGAGAGCGAGAAGAGCGAACGAAGCGAGGGGAGAGAGACGAGAGACAAGAAGAGAGAGAGAGAGACGGAGCAACGAAAGAGCATGAGGAGAGAGAAGAAGGCAGAAATAAGAAGAGGCAGGAGAAGAAAGAACAGCGACCTACCCTTCCTAGCTCTTCTATCGACTCTCTCCCCTCCTATATCTTCTCTGCTGTCGCAGAGTAAGAGGAATGGACGTGAGGAAGGGGAGGGAAAAGAAGAGAAGAAGAAGGGAAAGGGAGAAAGGAAAGATGTAGAGAGAGCAGACGAGAAGCAGCGGGCAGAGAGAGAGAGAAGCAGAGAGAGAGGAGCATCTGAGGGGAAGTTGTGAGAGGGGAGAGGGAGAGAAGAAAGATAGGGAGTTGGTCGAGCGGTCTCGAACGCAAAGCTCTAACTCGTAGCTAGTATCTCTCTCTCGCTTATTTTCTGTCTCTGTCTCTGTCTCTCTCACTCGCAGCGGGATGGGCTCGCGTAGAGAGCAAAGAGACGATGCGGATCCGGGAGCAGGGAGAGAGAGGAGGAGAGAGAGAAGAGAACAGCCAGAGAGAGGATCGTTCCTCTCTATCTATATCTCTCTATCTCTCTCCTCTCTTCTCATCTCTCTCTCTCTCTATCTCTCTCTCTCTCTCTCTCAGAGGAAGAAACTGTTCCCAAGGATAGGCAGTCGATTCAGGGCTGATTGTTCAATTGTATCTATAACAGTACACCACTGCTATACACACACACACACACACACACACACACGTCAGCTGTGTCAGCTTGGGTATCTCTAGCTCTGACTGGAGGAAGAAGATCACTGTTTAGTTCCGGAACTGTCTACGAGGCTCCCTATTGAAGCATGTCGACTGTGCTTCTATCTTTGCTGACGGAGTCAACTGACACTGGATGAAAAGCCCTCGTGACCCTTTAAAGGCCAACCAGTGCTGTTTCCCTTGCTCTGACGAGTTGACATTTAACGACCGGGGGCCTCCCAGATACAGTCATGTTGCACAGTGACAGGAGAGAGGCCAGCCATGCCAGTGATGGGGGAGAACCTCAGTAATATCCTGCCCCAGGCGTTTGCTATTTGAACACGCTCTCCGCTAACCCTGTTTCTACCACAGTCCGTAGTAGCGTGGTTCCTAGCATGCTAGCGGTCCGCGGTAGCCTCGCTGTGTTCATTAGCGTTTAGGTCTGCGTCCGCCCACACAGTTCGCATCAGCCCTGGACAGTAAGAAACAGAGAGAGAAGGGGAACGGAACAGTGATCCAGGGCTAAGAGCAAATAGAGAATAGAGAGATGCGTAGAGCTCCCAGCACTAAGATCCAATGTCCAGCGACTGACCTTCGCTAGGGAGGATGTCTGGAACACAGGCCCTGAAGGCTCCAGACACAGAGAGCTGGGCCGAGCAGTGACCTCACCACACCTCTGACTCGGTGCTCTTTACAGAGACGGTCTACATCTCTCCCTCAGCTGAAGGACTTGGTAAAAAACAAAAACAAAGTTTGTTAGCAGTTAATGGTTTACAACTGATTGGCACAGCTCTTTATGGGACTGTTTTGAGCTACTGTATCTGACTGACACCAGCTGAAAAGGGACACTAGCCCTGGGGTAAGAGAGTGAGGGAGAGAGAGGGAGGTATAGTCAGTTGGTAGAGAGACGGTAGGGATGGGTGGCGTTTTTCTAGCTTTATCGTCTGGTGTCGTGCTAACTATGTCTTGCTGTCGTGCTTATATGCTCGCGTATTCTCTCTCTCCTTCTTCTGTCGCCTCTTTGCTCGCGTCGCTCGTATTTCGCGTGCTCGTCTTGGGTGTGCGGTCGTGCTCTGCGCTGGCTACTTCGCTTTCCACTTTCGGCTTCCACCCTCCACTCCTGCTCCTCCCCTCCCTCCCAATGGCCTTCTCCTACTTTCTCCACTTTCATCTCCTCCTCCCCCAACCTTCCCCCATTTACTCCTGCTCTTTCCTTCTCATGTTCCCCCTCCTCTCCTGGCGGTCCTCCTCCCCCCTGCCTTTCCTCCCCTCCCCCAGTCCAGGGGCGTGGCCCCACTCTCGTTGTGCCAGCCATGTAGGAGTCATGATTGACAGGTCCATTACTGACAGGAAGTCCATTAGTGATGCAGGGTGAGAGAGAAGGGAACTCGTTCAATCATATCCCCATGTTTCCTACATTGAACCCTTTTACTCTCATGCACGCGTGCACACTTTCTCTCCCTCGCACGGACGCACGCACGCACGCATACATACACACACTGACCACTGTGTTTTTCAGGTTCGTCGAAGGATGGTATTGGGGCTATGGATGAAGAAGACTTCATCAAGGCTTTCACTGATGTCCCCACTGTACAGGTAACACACACACACTCACACACACACCACACACACACACACACACACACACTCACCATTTAATTAGTAGAGCAATTCCAAGCACTATGTAGGCCACACTGTCTGAAAATTCCTCCTGGAGTGTCACCCTTGGCGATCATGTGACATGGTCATGTGACGTGATCATGTGACATGGTCTCTTTCAGATCTACTCCTCTCGGGATCTGGAGGACAACCTGAACAAGATCCGGGAGATCTGCTCCGATGACAAACACGACTGGGACCAGAGAGCAGCTGCTGTGAGTCACACACGCCTTCACCTCAACCACTGACCTTAACCTAGAACTACCCCAACCACTGACCTTAACCTAGAGCTACCCCAACCACTGACCTTAAACCTAGAACTACCCCAACCACTGATCTTAACCTAGAACTACCACCCACAACCACTGACCTTAACCTAGAGCTACCCCAACCACTGACCTTAACCTAGAACTACCCCAACCACTGATCTTAACCTAGAACTACCCCAACCACTGACCTTAACCTAGAACTACCCCAACCACTGACCTTAACCTAGAACTACCCCAACCACTGACCTTAACCTAGAACTACCCCAACCACTGACCTTAACCTAGAACTACCCCAATCACTGACCTTAACCTAGAACTACCCCAACCACTGACCTTAACCTAGAACTACCCCAACCACTGACCTTAACCTAGAACTACCCCAATCACTGACCTTAACCTAGAACTACCCCAACCACTGACCTTAACCTAGAACTACCCCAACCACTGACCTTAACCTAGAACTACCCCAACCACTGACCTTAACCTAGAACTACCCCAACCACTGACCTTAACCTAGAACTACCCCAATCACTGACCTTAACCTAGAACTACCCCAAACACTTAACCCTTAATCTTACTGCCTATATTGGAACATATACTTCATGGACTCCTGATTGGTAGAGCTTTTCTTTGTCCTTCCGTCTCATTGGTTGTGCTCGCTGTCTGTCACGTGTGCAGATGAAGAAGATCCGCTCCTTACTGGTCGCCGGGGCGACAGAGTACGACTGTTTCTACCAGCACCTGCGTCTGCTGGACGGAGCCTTCAAGCTCTCCGCCAAAGACCTGCGCTCCCAGGTCGTACGAGAGGCCTGCATCACTGTGGCGTGAGTACCCCACGCCGTGTGTGTGTGTGTGTGTGTGTGTCTGTCTGTGTGTGTGTGTGTGTGCGTGCTTGCCTAGCCTGCAGCTTTTGAGTCTTGAGTCAGCAAGCTTGATTTCATAGCTGTCAAGTATTACTCAGCAAATGTTTACGTGTGTGTATGTTTGTGTGTGTGTGTGTGTGTGTGTTTAGCCATCTGTCAACGATACTGGGCAACAAGTTTGACCACGGAGCAGAGGCCATCGTCCCTGTCCTCTTCAACCTGATCCCCAACTGTGCCAAAATCATGGCCACCTCGGGAGTGTCTGCCATCCGCCTCATCATAAAGGTCAGTGACACACACACACACACACACACACACACACATCCACACACACATACACACACACACACACACACACACACACACACACACACACACACACACACACACACACATCCACACACACATCCACAACACACATCCACACACACATCCACACACACATCCACACACACACACACACATCCACACACACATCCACACACACACACACCACACACCAACAAACACTTTACAGTGCTCTCTTTGTACACTAAAACACACGTACATCCACGTTTTCTCGAGCTGTGTTGGCGCTCACACCAGTGTGTGCTCATGTGAGTGTGGTCCCTGCTCCGTCCCTCCAGCACACCCACGTCCCCAGGCTCATCCCCCTCATCGCCAGTAACTGCACCTCCAAGTCCGTCTCCGTCCGAAGGTAAGAGAGAGAAGGAGAGGATCATGGAGCCTCATTGGGGCTGGATCATAAACGCGACCACGTTGGACCATGTGACCCTACAGTCATTCATAACAGAGCTGATTTCCCCTGGTGTTTCCTGTCCTCCAGGCGCTGTTATGACTTCCTGGAGCTGCTGCTGCAGGAGTGGCAGACTCATTCCCTGGAGCGGTCAGTACTGACTCACCCACTGTTGGTTCTGTGTGGAGCGCTGTGCCTGAGAGCTGTGTTCAGGCCAGTGTTGTGCCTGAGAGCTGTGTTCAGGCCAGCGCTGTGCCTGAGAGCTGTGTTCAGGCCAGTGCTGTGCCTGAGAGCTGTGTTCAGGCCAGTGCTGTGCCTGAGAGCTGTGTTCAGGCCAGTGTTGTGCCTGAGAGCTGTGTTCAGGCCAGTGTTGTGCCTGAGAGCTGTGTTCAGAGCCAGTGCTGTGCCTGAGAGCTGTGTTCAGGCCAGTGCTGTGCCTGAGAGCTGTGTTCAGGCCAGTGCTGTGCCTGAGCGCTGTGTTCAGGCCAGCGAGGGCCCAGCGGGGGGCAGGTGTGTGATGTGTGGTGTGGTCTCTCTGCAGGCACAACGGCCGTGCTGGTGGAGAGCATCAAGAAGGGCCTGCGAGACGCCGACGCTGAGGCCCGAGTAGAGGCCCGCAAGTAAGACACACACACACATTTACATACACACACATACATACATACACACATACACACACACAGTCTCTCTCTAACTCTCTCTTACCCAACTGTGTGTGTTCCTCATGCCATACTAACCCTCTCTCCCCCCTCCCCCTCACAGAGCGTACTGGGGTTTGAGGAACCACTTCCCAGGGGAGGCGGACGCTCTGTTCAACTCCTTGGAGCCGTCGTACCAGAAGAGCCTGACGTCCTGTCTGAAGAGCTCCGGCAGTGTGGCCTCGCTCCCCCAGAGCGACCGCTCCTCCTCCTCCTCACAGGAGAGCCTCAATAAGCTCCTCCCATAATCCTCTCTCCTCATCCTATCCCATCATCCTATCCCATCATCCTCTCTCCTCATCCTCTCCTCCTCATCCTCTCCCCTCATCATATCCTCTCTCCTCATCCTCTCTCCTCATCCACTCTCCTCATCCCTCTCTCCTCATCCTCTCTCTCCTCATCCCTCTCCTCATCCACTCTCCTCATCCTCTCCTCTCCTCATCCTCTCCCCCTCTATCCTCGTCCCCTCATCCTCATCTCCTCGTCCTCTCTCCTCCTCCTCTCTCCTCATCCCTCCTCCTCCTCTCTCATCCCTCCTCCCTCCTCCTCCTCTCTCTCCTCCCCTCCTCCTCTCCTCTCCCTCATCCTCTCTCCTCCTCCTCACTCCTCTCCTCATCCTCCTCCTCCTCTCTCCTCATCCTCTCGTCCTCATCCCTCCTCTCCCTCCTCTCTCCCCTCCCCTCGTCCTCTCCTCATTCCTCTCCCTCGATTCCTCCTCCTCCTCCCTCCCACTCCTCTCCTCCTTCCTCTCTCCCTCATCCATCTCCCCTCCATCATCGCTCCCTCCTCCGTCCTCCTCCTCCTCATCCTCCTCTCGCTCATCCTCTCCTCCTCATCCCTCTCCCCCCATCCTCTCCCCATATCCTCCTCTCTTGTCACCTCTCCTTCCACTGTTTTTTTTACCTCTTTTATTCTTTCCTCCCCTCAGTCGTCCTCTAACGTCTAAATGGTCTGCTGGTCCAGGGAGAGGTGAGTCCTGCGCGCGCGCACACACACGTAAACATATACACACACTTGCACACGCACACCCCCTCATCATTTGTCCACTTTTCTACATTTGGCCTGTCCATCACAGTGACTGTATGTGGATATAGCGATGTGTGTTTGTATTTGGCACACACACACACACACACACTTGCTGTGTGTGCTGCCGTAAGGCCTGTGGACGTGATGTTGCGTGTACCCGTCATGTTTTGGTGTCTGTGGCGTCACTGTTACTCCGTAGTGTTCTGCATGTGTGTGTGATGTGTCTGTCCTCTCCCCACCCCCCCCCACTGCTCCTCTCAGTCCCCGCGGGGTCAAGGGCGGGGCTTCTCCCCGACCGCCCTGCAGCGTTCCCGTAGCGACGTGGACGTTAACGCGGCAGCGGTGGCAAAGCACCGGCACGTCGGGCAGCCCGTTGGGACGGGAGACTTAATCCCGGTTCCTACTCCTCACTGGTAAGGGCCCCTGTCAATCAAGCAAGACAACCAATCACGCCGGCTGCAACCACGCCTGTCTACGAAGCAGAGAGTTGACGGGCAGTTTGACTCTCATCGGTCGAAAGACAAAAACGAATCAATATTTGGAGAGTTATACTTGACATTGAGTGTGTGAATGAGCACTGAGGGGGAAAGAGGGGGTGGGGGGGTGGGTGTTGTTCTAGAACGTCAGGTTAGAACCCCATGATCAAAGAGATGGAACAGAAGGGAGTGTGCCTCTTAGAGGCGGAGCAGTCTGGGTCAGGACAGCCTCCAGAACACTCGTAGGTTGCTGAGGCAGGTCACACACACACAGTCTTACACACACACACTCTTACACACAAACACACACTTACACACACACAACACTCTTACACACAAACACACACTTACACACACACACAGTCTTACCACACATTGTGTCGGCCACTTGCACGGCGATGTGGCCCCACGACATACAGGATACTTTTCCGGCCTCTCTTCTCCCTCTTCCTGTCCTCTGCTTTGGATGTTTCTGCCCGTGGCTTGTAGATGTGTTCTCTGTATGTTTTATGTATGTTCTCTGTATGTTTTATGTAACACCATGGCCTCTATTTGTGATTGGATGTTATTGCATGCGTACTGAGGTCCTTTATCGATCATTCACACTCTCCAGCGTTCCCCCCCACCCCCCATTACAGGTCAACCGTTCTAACGAGATGCTGTTTATTGTTACACTGTGTATAATCAATAATGGATTTTTTCAATTGTCCCAACGCTAAAGGCAACATTTTTTCATGAAAAAAATGTATAATTTAAAAATAAATCAATATATATTAGAATATTCCTGTTGAGAGTCAGCTGATCGATAACCGGTCCCTTTACACTGTGCGTCGTTAGACGTCACCCTAGCACATGCATGGTTCTGTTTTAAACAGTCTTCTCTTAACTAACACAGCCATGTGTGTGCATCTATCTGTCTTTCGTGTTCTCGCTCTATCGCGCGAGTTCAGTAGAGCGCGTCGAGCGTATCTCGCGTCGCGATCTCTACGCTCTATCGCTCTGCTCTCTCTGCTCTCTATCTCTCTCTCTCCTCTCTCTCTCTCTCATCTCTCTACTCTCTCTCTCATATGCTCTAGCTCGATCTATATCTCTCTACTCTCTCTCTCTCTACTCTCTCTCTATCTCTCTCTCTCTCTCTCTCTCTCTCTCTCTCTCTCTCTTCCATGTCCATCTCTGCGTGTCTCTTATGTCTCTTCTTCACTTCTCTCCTGTAAAGACGAGGCGTGTGATAAAGCGGATGGTAAGATCATCTCATTCTTCCACAGGCTCCGCCCACCTCTCGCCTCTCTCTCTTTTTTTTCTCTCCCCCCTTTCCTCGTTTTCTTTTCTTTCTCTCCCTTCCTGCATTGCATTCTGGGACGTTTCCCTCAGTTAACGCGCTCTGTAACCACAGCGCCCCCTGTTGATTGCCACCTGCATATAAACCTCACACATCACCTCACTCATGTCTCATTCATCATCCGAGCTCAGAGTAGCAGTGAGTGTTCAGGACTTCTTTTGATCAAGGAGCACATGAAAAAACGTCATGTTTAGTAAATGTAGTAGAATAAAAGGTTGGTGGTTTATGGTGACACTTACACCATCCTCACTCTCTGTCCTTAGGGGCCAGGTCAAACAATGGGTAAGACTAGTGTGTGTGTGTGTGTGTGTGTCTGTGTGTGTGTGTGAGAGAGAACAGGTAAGTGTGCTGTGCGAGTAGACTAGTGTTAAGCAGTAGAGCTTCGTAACTGCTAGACGTTAGCTGCTTCATAGGGGCTTCATTCTTCATTCCACTCATGTGTGTGTTATTAGCCTGCGTCCTCGCTGTGGACAGGAAGTCATTCTGCTGTTCTGTGTCTCTGTGGAGTCCTAAACGTGTGGAGTCCTAACGTGTCGACCTCTGACCTCCAGGGCGCCTGCGCACCAAGCAGCCTCTCTCCAAGCCCGGCGGAGGGCTGAGCCAGGTGGACTCACGAGGACGCACCCGAACCAAGATGGTGTCCCAGTCCCAACGTAAGCACCGCCGCCTCACACGCCTCACACACATACCCCACACACATGCTCACGCACACACACACCCACACACACCACACCACACACACACATGCTCACGCACACACACACACTACACACCACACACATGCTCACGGACACCACACACCACACACCATCACTTTCTAGTGCCGTGTGTTTTCTGATGAGCGTGTGTGTGTGTAGTAGGTTCACGACACACACTTTTTGGAGTTGCTGTGCTTGTCTGCTAACAGTGACGATTCGCCCCCTACAAATGTTTTTGTGCCTTCAGGTTCCGACGAATCAGATTGCACGCCAGGTACACTGTTCGTTTGTGGGAGAGCGAGAGTATTTTTGGTGTGTGTGTGTGTCAGTGTGTGTGTTCTGTAGTGGGAACACCTGCTGCTGTCATACCAGTGTGTGTGTGTGTGTGTGTGTGTGTGTGTGTGTGTGTGTGTCTGCATGCGGTGTTTTGTCATCACTGAGGGTGGTGTGAAGCGTTCATTTCTGCTTCTGTCAGTGGGGTTAGGCAGAAGCGACACGGTGACCACATGACACATGTACACACTGCACCAAAGTGTGTGTGTGTTTGCTGCAGTTTGACATGACTGTGGACCTGAGTAATGCTGCCCATTACCATCTCTTTGTGTCATTACGTCTCTAATACCACATCAGCCTTCCTAAATTAACGTTTGGGGCGTGTTGATATTGTAATTGTCGCTGTAAATCTGCCTCCCCGTGTTCCTGCTAAAAACCGATTGGACGGCTGGCCTATTGTCTCCCTGGTTACAGACGACCCGTGTGCACTAGGTAACCAATGGAACTTGAGGATGAAGAACTCCCTCTTCTCAGGTTCACATGGGCTTAGCACTGATCAGGAGTTGAACAGGCAGAGAACCGATTAGGAGAAGACAGATTAGGATACAGGAAGAAGAAAGAAGGGTTCTGTTTAGAGTTCCGGAGGGATTTGTAGCTCTGTGTGTGCGTGTGTGTGCGTGTGTGTGTGTGTGTTCTTCTGAGGCATCCTGATTTTCCTCCATCGTGAACCGGCTTAGCCTTCATCAATTTGACGACGTCACGTGTCAGCTATCCCTACATGCACTGCTGTTCCTCATCCATGGCTGGCTGTGTGTGTGTGTGTGTGTGTGTGTGTGTGTGTGTGTTTCAGCGATGAATCGGTGCTTCTTCTGATTTATTTTCTCTAATAGAGTTTGTTTTGGTTTTGGCCCCGCCCTCATTCTGTTGGCTCCGACCAATAGGAAGCTCCCATGATGCTCTATGTTCTAACTCCCATGACGCTTTGTGCTCCAACACCCATCATTCATCTGGTTTAACCTGCTGTTCCTTCCTCGCTTCCGCTCCCCTTCCTCCCAACCAATGGGCTTACGGCTCCTCCCCCTCAACAATCCTGCCTTCTTATTGGCTCAGGATCTCAGTCTGCTACCCCCAGTTGGTGGTAAGATTCTAAAAGTAATACCTTTGTATACCCTCCTCTCTCTCCTTACTCATCCTCTCTGCCTTCGACACACCTTCTCCCCTCACCCCCCCCTTCCCATTCAGACTAGTCACCTGGAGCTCCACCCACTTTGTGGCTAAAGCATGCTGGGTCTTGTAGGCACACTCATGGCTGCTTCCTACTCACTCTAACTGCTCCTTGGGGCTCGGGGGGTCAGGGTTAGCTGCTGCTGTGGTGCTCAGACCACATCCAGACCTGAAAACAAAACACGAGAGACCAGAGCGAGGGGACAGGTTAGAGAGAGAGATTTGGACGGAGAGAGGACGGAACAACAACAGAACAGAGACGAGAGAGAGAGAGAGAGAGAGAGAGAGAGAGCTCGTTATAGTTTACCCGCCAAGACTCTATAATTGCTAACTGAGAGAGTCATCACCAGTGTCTATTCCAGCATGCTCAGGCAGATCCACATCACAGGGAGGAGACAGGATCCACAGGTCCACGAGCCGGGCCTCTGCTCCCACACACCCTTCCTCCTGTCCCCCACATGAGACATGCTTTAGCTCCACATCACGGGTGGTGGCTGCTGTGGCATCATGCTGTTCTGTGTGTGTCACCATGTGTTTGTGTTACATGTGAGTGTTACATGTGTGTGTGTACCATGTGTATGTGTTACCATGTGTGTTTACCATGTGTGTGTTACCAGTGTGTTACCATGTGTGTGTTACCATGTGTATGTGTTACCATGTGTTTTTGTGTAGCGGAGATGAGAAGCGTGTGAAGGGGTGTTTGTGTGTCCAGACAGAAACACGTGATTAGGTTTCAGTCGTGTGCCTACGAGGGAATCCCACCACCTCCTAGTTTCATCACCTCCTAGTTCCTGACTGTGGGATATGTAGTCCCTCGACTACTGTAGTCATTTCATGATCAGCATCATAGAGCTTCCCGTGGTCTCATACTGTTAGAGGGTGTCTGATGTCTGACCAGAGGACTGGGAGGAGGGGACGGATCTTTGGGAACAGAATTGAAACCTTTTCCTCCAAAGACCCCTCTCCACAGATCCTCTTCTCCAGAGTTGTGAATGAACACCTAGCGCTCTAGGATGACGCCCTGACACACGTCTCTGTTCTAACTAGCTTCAATCCTTTTTCCTGTTCCATCTCTCTTTCTCTCTCTTTTCCCTCTCTCTCTCTGTTTCTCTCTCTCTCTCTCTCTCTCTGTCTCTCTCTCTCTCATCTCTCTCTCTCTCTCCATCTGCCTCTCTCTGTCTCTGTTTCCCTCTCTCTCTCCATCTGCCCCTCTCTCTCTCCCTCCCTCTCTCCATCTCCCTCGCTCCCTCTCCCTCCCTCTCTCCACCTCCCTCCCACCCTCCCCCTCCCTCCCCTCCACGCTGGCAGCAGGAGTGGCTCCCCAGGTCGTGTGTTGACCAGCACGGCTCTGAGCACGTTGGGCTCCGGGGCCCAGCGGGTCCTGGCCGGGGCGGGCGGGGCCAACAACCGGCGCAGCCGCATCCCCCGCAGCCAGGGCTGCTCGCGAGACTCCTCCCCCACGCGCCTGTCCGTCGGTGAGTAGACCCCCCCGGCGTCCTGAAACCACGGCGATCGTTCGTTCGTCGTCCTCCCAGAGCTCAAGCCCCCTCTGCCCCTCCTCCCTCAACGGCTTCTGGAAACATGACTGTGACAGGCTGTGGAATAAATGACTGCTTTTCCCCTCTGCTTGTCTGAGTCTGTTCCTGCTGGAGTCTCATTGGCTGTGATTGACCCCGGCTCCATGTATCTATTCATCATAGATGCATGGAGTGAAGGGTCTTTAATACACGGACACAAGTGGCAAACTCTTGTCTTTTCTATATTTACTGACTCCCAACTATATCCTCTATCCCTCCCTCTCCCTCTCTCCTCTAGCTCCCTCCAGCATTAGTTCCATCTACAACGGAGCAAGCCGAGGAGGTAAGACTCCCGCCTCCCCCAGTCTCCCCTCTGCCGTCCTCCTCTCTCTCTCTCTCCTTCCTCCCCTAATCCAACCCCATCATCCCTCCGTCTCAGCGTCTCTCCTCTCTGCCGCACGCCGTTCCAGCCCGCCAGGCTGTCGTCCGTTGGTGACTGGCTTCAATGGTGATCATTTCCCGTCATCCTAGCTATGTGAAAGCATCTCCTCACTAACCAATGGGCTGGAGCCGTGGATGATGATAATGCTTCACAGGATCGGGGAAGGTTCATTGGGTGTTCTGAACCGTTTGTTAGGCTGTGATTGGCCCTGTATGCTGAGGGGGCGGGCGCTAATGCTAGCCAAACGGCCTGCCACCTCGATCCAAGTGCTATTGGATGAAAACCAATATCCCCTCCCCTACCACCCTTGACCTCTAAAAACTGTCCGATTTTTCACTTCATTTTCCTTGTCTGTCCTGTATGAGTTTGTGTGCGTGTGCACGGTGCATGTGTGTGTGTGTGTGTGTGTGCGTGCGTATGAGAGACATCTTCATCTGACTCTTCTGAATGTGTACGTGATCATGTGATATGAGTACAGCCGCCCTACAGCCTCAGCATGCATCTCAGCAGTCAGAAGGAAGCCTCTTGGCCTCTATGGTCGGGGGGGGGCATCTTAATACTCCCGCCCCGTTCCTTCAGTCCAGCCCAAGTGAGTCACAGCAAAGGACATGACCAGAGGAAGCAGCACTAGGCTGTTGAGATGCATCCTGAGAGCTCGGGGAGGCCTGGTTCACGTTCTTAACCTGTTTTCTATCCGTTTGTCACTCTTGCCACTTTTCTGTTTCTCTTTGTCCCTCTTCCCCTCCCTTCCCCTCCCTCTCTCTACTTTCCCCTCGTCTCCACAATCTGTCTTTCCAACCTGCTCCTTACTTTACTCTATTATTTGTTCTGGTTTTCTCTCATCTCTCTCTCTTCCATCCCTTCCCTCCTCTGTCCTCTTTCCCTTTGTTGTACTTCTCTCTCTCTCTCCTTCCCCCTTCTCCCCCGCTCTCCCCCCCTTCCCCCTCTCTCCCCCCTCCCTCACCCCCCCTGGGTGTGGCACGTGGCGTAGCTCGTGGCAGCCGTATCCCTCGGCCCAGTATGAGTCAGGGCTGCAGCAGGGAGGCCAGCCGGGAGAGCAGCAGGGACACCAGCCCTGTGCGCTCCTTCACGCCCCTGGGTGAGTAACGCCCAGAGAGACCAGACAGAGAGACCAGACAGACTCCTAGCATGCGTCCGGAGGGGGAGTCAGCCCTGGTACACAGCCTCCCAATGTCCACGCAGACCGCTGCAGTGATACGGCGGCCTGTAGACGTAGAGTCCTGCCTGACAATGCTGTGGACAAGATGGAATCACAACTAACACTACTTTCTGGGCAGACACACCATGCGTACTGTTATACGCCCCCCCAAAAAAGAACCGGTTTCAAATGCAGTAAGACTACTGGAAATAATGCTGCTTGCAAATATAAAAATAAAAAAACAAATTCTTACAACTAACCCTGTTTCTCCAGTATGTGAAGCAGTGAAGGAAATGAGAAGCAGAGCATACTAGCATACAGGAAGCAGAGCTGATACTAGCATACAGGAAGCAGAGAGGCTGGTGGTACACCCTTACAGACTAGCACACAGGAAGCAGAGAGACTGGTGGTACACCCTTACAGACTACCATACAGGAAGCAGAGAGGCTGGTGGTACACCCTTACAGACTAGCACACAGGAAGCAGAGAGACTTGGTGGTACACCCTTACAGACTAGCATACAGGAAGCAGAGACGCGCGTGATACACCTTTACAGACTAGCATACAGGAAGCAGAGAGACTGGTGGTACACCCTTACAGACTAGCATACAGGAAGCAGAGACGCGCGTGATACACCCTTTACAGACTAGCATACAGGAAGCAGAGAGACTTGGTGGTACACCCTTACAGACTAGCATACAGGAAGCAGAGAGGCTCGTGGGACACCCTTACAGACTAGCATACAGGAAGCAGAGAGGCTGGTGGTACACCCTTACAGACTAGCATACAGGAAGCAGAGAGGCTGGTGGTACACCCTTACAGACTAGCATACAGGAAGCAGAGAGACTTGGTGGTACACCCTTACAGACTAGCATACAGGAAGCAGAGAGGCTGGTGGTACACCTTACAGACTAGCATACAGGAAGCAGAGAGGCTTGTGGTACACCCTTACAGACTAGCATACAGGAAGCAGAGACTCGTGGTACACCCTTACAGACTAGCACACAGGAAGCAGAGAGACTTGGTGGTACACCCTTACAGACTAGCATACAGGAAGCAGAGACTCGTGGTACACCCTTACAGACTAGCATACAGGAAGCAGAGAGACTAGTGGGACACCCTTACAGACTAGCATACAGGAAGCAGAGAGACTTGGTGGTACACCCTTACAGACTAGCATACAGGAAGCAGAGAGACTTGGTGGTACACCCTTACAGACAAGCATACAGGAAGCAGAGAGACTTGGTGGTACACCCTTACAGACTAGCATACAGGAAGCAGAGAGACTTGGTGGTACACCCTTACAGACTAGCATACAGGAAGCAGAGAGACTTGGTGGTACACCCTTACAGACTAGCATACAGGAAGCAGAGACGCGCGTGATACACCTTTACAGACTAGCATACAGGAAGCAGAGAGACTTGGTGGTACACCCTTACAGACTAGCATACAGGAAGCAGAGAGGCTCGTGGGACACCCTTACAGACTAGCATACAGGAAGCAGAGAGGCTGGTGGTACACCCTTACAGACTAGCATACAGGAAGCAGAGAGACTTGGTGGTACACCCTTACAGACTAGCATACAGGAAGCAGAGAGACTTGGTGGTACACCCTTACAGACTAGCATACAGGAAGCAGAGAGGCTTGTGGTACACCCTTACAGACTAACACACAGGAAGCAGAGAGGCTGGTGGTACACCCTTACAGACTAGCATACAGGAAGCAGAGAGACTTGGTGGTACACCCTTACCGACTAGCATACAGGAAGCAGAGAGGCTGGTGGTACACCCTTACAGACTAACACACAGGAAGCAGACAGGCTGGTGGTACACCCTTACAGACTAACACACAGGAAGCAGAGAGGCTGGTGGTACACCCTTACAGACTAGCATACAGGAAGCAGAGAGGCTGGTGGTACACCCTTACAGACTAGCACACAGGAAGCAGAGGGTGGGGTCAGTCCTCACTGTCGGGGAGCACAGCTGTTTTCTACAGACTCACATTAGCATGGAACTGAGCGCTGTGCTTTGTCACTGTCACTGTGTGCTAAAGGTGACGCGGGCTACATGTGTGTGTGTCCTCGGGATGTGTGTGTGGGTGTTGACGGGCGTGTGGCTGTGTGTGTGTGTGTGTTCTACCTTGCAGCGACGCGACACTACTCTCGCTCCACGGGAGCTCTCCACTCAGCAGACGTTCTCGGGGCTGCAGGTGAAGGCTGAGTACTGCTCTCTCTCCTCCGGCACCACCATGCTCGCGCTCTCGCTCTCTCGGCGCCCGTCACCACCATGACTCTCGCGCTTCACCACCAGGCGCGCGCGCGCGCTCGCGCCGGCACCACCAGCGCGCGCGCGCGAGCCGGCACCACCAGGCGCGCGCGCGCGCGCAGACAACCAGGCGAGGAGCGAGCGCGCGCCGGCAAAACCAGGCGCGAGCGCGTGCGAGCTGCGACGCAGCTGCACAAAAGGCGCGGCGCGCGCGCGCGCGAGCGCGCAGAGAGGCGCGCAGGAACAAAAAAGGCGCGCGCGCTGCGCGCCTGACCCACAGGCCGGCGCGCGCGCGCGACGCGCAGCGCGCGCGACACCACAGGCGCAAGCTATGCCGCACCACCAGGATCAGCGCGCAGCGCGCCGGCACAACAAGGCTCGCGCGCGCTACTCTAGCTCAGAGCGCTCCTGCACCACCATGCTCTCTCGCTCACCACCATGCTGCTCTCTCTCCTTCACAACATGCTCTCTCTGCCTCTCTCTATCTCCTCTCCTCTCTACAGCTCTCTCTCTCTCTCTCTCTCGTCTCTCCTTACACCACCATGCTCTCTCTCTCTCTCTCTCTCTCTCTCTTCTCTCTCTCTCTCTCTCTCTCTCTCTCTCTCTCTCTCTCTCTCCTTCACACACATGCTCTCTCTCTCTCCTTCACCACCATGCTCTCTCTCTCTCTCCTTCACCAACCCACCCTGCGCTCTCTCTTCTTTTTGGATCGGCAACATCTTTATTCTTTTCTCCCCCTCCACATTATATATATTTTTGACTTCCATTCCAGTCCCGGATCTCAGGCTTCCAGCTCGAAACCGCATGCTTTTCCCCATCGCGTGTTGCCACGGCGACCGTGCCCCCTCCCCAGTCCATCCTCCCCCCTCGTTTGACTTTCTTTCCCTTTTTAGCTCCACCCCCATCAATATGGACACGCCCACCCTACATTCTCCATGTTTAGTTTTTCCTCCCATCATGCTTGGTGGCACCCTCTGGGATTGGGGATCATCATGTGACTTGTGACCCGTGTGGGTCGACAGGCTCACTCCTAGCATAAGGACTGTTTGTTGACTGGGAGAGGAAGGGTGGATTGCATGAAGGTTCATTTTGTGTATGAGTGGACTTGGGGAAGAGATTTGTATGTGAAAGAGCTCTGTTTTGGTGTGTAATACCCTCTCTCTCTCCTATATCTCTCTCCCTCTATATCTCTCTCTCTCTCTCCAGGGTCAGGGTTGGGTATCAGTCAGTCCAGCCGCTTGTCATCATCGGTCAGTGCCATGAGAGTCCTGAACCCCGGCTCAGACGTAGAGGAGGCTCTTGCAGACGCACTGGTACACACACGCACACACAGTACCACACACGCCTTCACCCGAGTACAACACACACACACACACAGTCTTTCCCCCTGTGCTGCACACATCCCTTGGTTGCGAGTGTGTCCACTGCAGAGAGAGAGTGTGTTTTCTGTGTCTTCTCTGACCCCAGTGTGTGGGACGTGAGAGTGTGTGTTCTCCGACTAACCCGTTGATTCTGCCTGTGTTTAACGCTCTCAGCTGTTGGGAGACATGCGGTCCAAGGTCAGCCTCTTTACCTGCTTCTAGTGTGTGTGTGTGTGTGTGTGTGTGCGCGTGTGTGCGCACTGTAGTGTTTTAGTTTAGTTCATGTTGTTAACCACCGTTAGTCATCTTAACGGTGGCCCTGATTTAAAGTAGTTAGTTTGTTAGCAGATGGAATGACACTGTAGATTTAACCCCTAGAATAAATGCATCCACTAGCAAGGCACCCAGCCTAGACCTGTAGTGACCTCAGGAAGAGATACCAATATCCACTCATCGCTCTGTCTCTCTCTGTCTCTCTCCTCTCTCTGTCTCTCTTTCTCTGTCTCTCCTCTCTCTCTGTCTCTCTCCTCTCTCTCCTCTTTCTCTGTCTCTCCTCTCTCTCTGTCTCTCCTCTCTCTCCTCTCTCTCTGTCTCTCCTCTCTCTCCTCTTCTCTGTCTCTCTCTCTCTCTCTCTCTCTCTGTCTATCCCCCTCTCTCTTACTCTCTCCCTTTCTCCTTACCCCTCCCGCAGAAGAAACCCGCGCGGCGACGGTACGACAACTACGGGATGTACTCTGACGACGACGCCAACAGCGACGCATCGAGCGCGTGCTCGGAGCGCTCGTACAGCTCCAGGAACGGCGGGGCCATCCCCACCTACATGAGACAGACGGAGGACGTGGCAGAGGTCAGCTGACCACCACATCCAACCTCAATCAATCAATACCCCCCAAACACCCACAGCCCGTGCACTCGGCCTGTAAACAGGACTATTGATTTGGGAAAGCGCTAGAACACGCCGTGCATCCTCTCTCGTTGGAATTTGTACTTTCCGTTGGCGTCACGGCGACGACTCGTGACACGAGTTTGTTTTCGCTGGATGAGTTCACCGAGTTTGCGTAAAAATGGCGTTTCTGGCCAATTCATGTCAGGACCTCTAATGTTCCCGCCTTTTCTGCGTCTCCCGCCGCAGGTGTTAAACCGCTGCGCCAGCGCCAACTGGTCGGAGAGGAAGGAGGGGCTTCTGGGACTGCAGGCACTGCTGAAGAACCAGCGCACCCTGAGGTCAGCCAATCACTGCTTACAGCCACCCACGAGTTAACAACAGGAAGAACAGTTGCAAAAGTCTCTATCATGTTTAATTCACTGTCTTTATTATCCCAGACCAGAACCATTAGCCCATAAGAGGTCAGCCCAGAGCCCTGATCGCTTGAACACAGCCGAGACCTAACGTTAGACAGACTTGGAATGGAGAGCCGTTGTGTTTTGTGAAGTCTGGATGTGTCTGTGTTTTGGTCTTGCAGTCGCGTGGAGCTGAAGAGACTGTGTGAGATCTTCACCAGAATGTTTGCAGATCCCCACAGTAAGGTATGGATGCATGCTGGGAAGCCACTGAAACGCCAACACACACGCACACACATGCTCACACACACACGCTCACACACACACGCTCTCACACACACACATACACACACACACTCACACACACACACATTCTGACAGATTACATACATCATCACTTCACTCATTTTCACCCAGTATACCGGATTCTGCCAAAAACAACCGCCTGGAGAGTATTGTTCGTAAACACATCGTCTCACGTCCCTAGACACGTAGATCAACACAATCAACACACTCAGTCTTGCCCACACACGCACACACAAACACAGTCTTTCCCACACACACACACACACACCGACACACAAGCATGCTCTGCGTGCAGCGGTAGCTGACTGGTATCTAACGGCATGCCACGCCTTGAGTTTGCGTGTGACCCTCACGCTCTTCCTTAGCCAATGGGATTGCTCTCTTGCTGTCCCGTCAGCCAATCCGCTGGCGGTGCTCACTTGCGTTCACTGCAACCCTCGCCTCCCCCACCCTCCTTGCGTTGTGTTGTCTTAAAGGGAACACCGCCCCCACCACCACACACACACACGTTTTCGTAGCCACCCTTTCCTTCTGACTAACCAGCTACAATCCGCTCCCCCTCTAACTCCGCTCCCCCTCCCACTTGCGGCGTTTTGAGTGCCCCCACCACCTCTCTCCCCTCCCGGACCCCAACACACACACCCTCAGTCGAGTGTGTGTTGCTCTCCCTTCTCGTCTGACGGTGACGGTTGTGAATTTCAGCGAGACTCCGGCAGAGTGTACGGCACGGCAGAATCCGGTATAAGCTCAGCCTCCTTCAAGGTACATCTCATCTCGCTCCCCGTTCAGTTCCTTTTCTTTCTTTCTTCTTCTTTTCCCCCTCTCTTTGTCTCTTCCTCCTCTTCCTCCCTCTCCAGTACCCCCTCTCCTCTCCAGTCCCCTCTCTTCTCTCCTCCAGCTCTGGGAGGTTTTCCTCGTTCGATCTCGCTCGGACCATTTCTCTTTTCTTTCGTTTGTTTGTTTGTTCCCCCTCTTCTTGAGTTGACTTTTTTCCATCTCACTCCATCTCTCGTTGTGTCTCACGACACGCCCCCTTAGTTCAGATATGAACTGGCTGAAGTGTGAAAAGACACACTGCATATCCAGTGAGGCTGTTGTTGTGTGCTGTGTGGGCCAGGATGCTAACTGATGTGTATTTCTCTCTCCTCCACGCCCGCCCCCACGGAACTCTCTGTAGAGAGTAAGTTACGCCCCAAGCCTGTCTTGTTTCATTGTGTGGTTGGTTGTGACTCTCACGCATTAATCCGATTGGGCAACTAATCTGCGACTCGTCTCCAGGGCAACCGCAGACTCACTCACTAACCCACTTGAAGATGTAATTCTGTGACATCTTGCCCTGTTTTGTGATTGGTTACTGGTCTGTGGTCCTGGGTAGTCCATGGCCAATCAGCATATTGAATTGACTGGTGACCTAACGGATGGTTGGTGGTGATTGGTGCTTGCTGTCTGACATGTTGATAAATCATTGCTGTCACATTGGTTGTCATTGGTTGTAAGTGATTCCTGAGTTAGATGGATGGATGAATATTTCCTCTGCATGGACCTTTTGATCTCAGCATCTCCATGGAGACTAATGCCCTCCCATAATGCCCCTCCCCCTCCCAGGTGTTTGCTAGCTACGTCCCCGTGTGTGTCTATTGTCTGATTTGCGTGCGTGCGTGTGTGACTTTGTGTGCACGTCGTCACGGAGCTGTGTGTGTATGCAGCGTGTGTATGCAGCGTGTGTATGCAGCGTGTGTATGCAGCGTGTGTAACGTGTGTGTGCTGTGTGTGTAGGTGTGTGTGTATGCAGCGTGTGTAACGTGTGTGTGTGTGTGTGTGTAGGTGTTCAGCATGTTCCTGGAGACGCTGGTGGACTTTGTGCTGGTTCATAAGGAGGACCTGCAGGACTGGCTGTTCGTGCTGCTGACTCAGCTGCTCAAGAAGATGGGAGCCGACCTGCTGGGCTCGGTGCAGGGCAAGGTCAGAGGGCCCTGGACATCACACGGTCAGTCTGTGTGTGCTGTGTGTGTGTGTGTGCTGTGTGTGTGTGTGTGTGTGTGCTGTGTGGTGTGCGTGCGTGCGTGGTGTGTGAGTGCGTGCGTGCGTGTGTGTGTGTGCCTGCCTGCGTGTGTGTGGTGTGTCTGCCTGCGTGTGTGTGTGTGTGTGTGCGTGTGTGTGTGTCTGCGCCTGCGTGTGTGTGTGTGTGTGTGTCTGCCTGCGTGTGTGTGTGTGTGTGTGTGCCTGCCTGCGTGTGTGTGTGTGTGTGTGTCTGCCTGCGTGTGTGTGTGCCTGCCTGCGTGTGTGTGTGTGCGCCTGCGTGTGTGTGTGTGCGTCTGCCTGCGTGTGTGTGTGTCTGCCTGCGTGTGTGTGTGTGTGCCTGCCTGCGTGTGTGTGTGCCTGCCTGCGTGTGTGTGCCTGTGTGTGTGTGTGTGTGTGTGTGTGCGCCTGCCTGTGTGTGTGATTCAATGTGGCTAAAAGAAAAATCGTTAAATATTGTTGTTTTGTTGTCTATCTCTTTAGAGAGTCTTTCCCCAACGATCTCCAGTTCACCATCCTGATGAGGTTCACGGTGGACCAGACACAGACCCCCAACCTCAAGGTACAAGAGGAGGACAGAAAGGTTATGATTGCGTGTGCGCTGTGCGTGTTTTGCAAGTGACTTGAGTTTCATTTGAAGAGTGTGTTGTTACCATGGTTTTTACGGGAGTGCGACAAGGATGGCAGGGGAAGGAGGGGGGGATTGGACAGGGAGTTCAGAGGTAGGAGAGACTACGGCTTTTGGGCTGTTCTGTCTTTGTAACCATGGTAACCCCCCCCCTCACTAAACCTTCCGCCTGCCAATGCTGGCTCCGCCCCGCCTTTTACTCCTGGACTCTGATAGGAGACGTATCATTCGCTGTCCAGATAAACGCGTCATCGGCTTGGACCTGCTGCCTGGACCCTTTTCTCCTCCTCTCCTCCCTTCCGCTGCCCCCTCCCTTCCTCCTCTCCTCCCCTCCTTCCTCCTTTCCTCCTTCCCTCCCCTCCCTTCCTCCTCTCCTCCCTTTCCTCCTGTCCTCCCTCCATACTTCTCCCATCCTTTCTGTCGATCCTTTTGACTAACTCTTATATTTTCCCCCCCTCCCCAACTCGTCCTTTTAAATCATCTCCACTCGACCTCCTCTCTTACTCTTCCCCTCTCCCCTCCTCCCACACACCTCTCCCTTCACCCATCCCTTTTTCTTCCCCCCTGTCCCTTCTCTCCTCCGCCTCCTTCCCTCTCCCTTCCTCTCTCCGTCTGTTGACGTGGTGCTCTCCTCTCTCTCTCTGAAGCCTATGCGGAGCTCGTGTTGCGGGCGAGGCAGGGGCGGGTCCGCGGTAAAATTGCTTCCCCCCAGAGCGAGGCGCCACGCCTGCTGCCTGCACGAGCAGGTCGCAGCCTGGAACCAGTCCTCCCAGGTCAGTGTGCTCCGGGGGGAGCAATTAGATGACGCGCGCGCGCACGCTGAGTAAGAGACGGGACAAGATGGTGCATTAGGGAGGCAGGGAGACTGGGGGAAGGGAGGCGGGGGAGGGAGGCAGGGAGGCAGGGGGAAGGAGAGACCGAGTTGGCAGAATGGAGGCAGAGGAGAGCAAGCGAATGGAGGTTTTGTTTGGCTCTGAAATCATGTTCCTAGTTGCTCGTCGTCTTGTTTCTCCTTTGTCTTTTGTCCAGTTTTTCATTCTCGTTAATTGTGTTTTTTGTGCTCTTCGAGTTTTGTCAAGCATGGGCATTTATAACACTTGTGGTTCCAGAAACACCCACTCACACACAATCTTTTTTTTGTCAACCAGAAATTCACCATTGTGATTTTTTTCCCCCTAGAGATGCGCTGGTAGAGATGCTTGTCCTCTTGTGTGTTTACCGATCTGTCTGTTTATGTTTGAGGTTGAACTAACAGTGCTATGTATCCTTGCAGGTAAAGGTCAAAGGCCATTTTGTGTGTTGCATGTAGTGCAGGATCCACATGCTTGTGTTGGTTATAGTGGATGTTTGCAGGTTGATTATATGAAAGGCTGTGGCTGTTCATCTATGTTTATTAGATGGGGTCAGATGGCTGAGCGGTTAGGGAGTCGGGCTATTAATCAGAAGGTTGTCGGTTCGATTCCCGGCCGTGCAAAATGACGTTGTGTCCTTGGGCAAGGCACTTCACCCTACTTGCCTCGGGGGGAATGTCCCTGTACTTACTGTAAGTCGCTCTGGATAGGAGCGTCTGCTAAATGACTAAGTGTAAATGTATTAATCTGTGTGTGTGTGTGTGTCCGTCCAGGTGAAGGTGGCCATCCTGAAGTACATCGAGACGTTAACACTGCAGATGGAGGCTCCAGACTTCGTGAACTCCAGCGAGACGCGCCTGGCGGTGTCCCGCATCATCACCTGGATCACGGAGCCCAAGAGCTCCGACGTCAGGAAGGTGTGGACACGCACCCTGTGGACACGCACCGTGTGAACACGCACCGTGTGAACACGCACCATGTATACTGCAGACACACACACACCGTGTATACTGCAGACACACACACACCGTGTGAACACGCACCCTGTATACTGCAGACACACACGCACACAATAACATGGGAAACCAGCGCCTTTTTCTTTGTTGTAGCTGCATAGTTTCATTTCATAGATTCCATTTGTTTCGATCACGATCGTGTGTGTATGTGTTCTCTTGTGTGTGTGTGTGTGTTCTTTGTGTGTTCTCTTGTGTGTGTGTGTTCTCTTGTGTGTGTGTGTGTGTGGTGTGTGTGTGTGTGTGTGTGTGTGTGTGTGTGTGTGTGTGCTCCAGGCGGCCCAGTCCGTGTTGATCTCGCTGTTCCAGTTGAATACTCCAGAGTTCACCATGCTGCTTGGAGCTCTGCCTAAAGCCTTCCAGGATGGAGCCACCAAGCTGCTACAGAACCACCTGAGGAACACAGGCAACACTGCACAGGTAACACACTCACACTGTCTCTCACACACACACTCGCTGTGTCTCACACACTCACATCACACACACACTCACAACATATCAGCAGTGCTGACTCTCAGACACAACCCAGGACGTGGAGATAAACCCGACCAGGTGTTATTGGCAGGAGTTCATGTTGTTTTGTTTTCAGGCACCAATGGGAAGCCCCCTGACGCGCCACACCCCCCGATCTCCCGCCAACTGGTCCAGTCCCCTCACCTCTCCCACCAACACCTCCCAGAACACGCCCTCGCCAAGGTAACACACACACTCTCTCACACACACACACACACTCTCAGTTCTTAGGTTGTGTTCATGTTTTGAATGCCTTTCTCCATGCCTCTATTGACATACAGCGTAAAGGTTTTGAACGTGTTCTGATGATGTGTGTGTATGTGTGTGTGTGTGTGTGTGTGTGTAGTGCGTTTGACTACGACACGGAAAACATGAACTCTGAGGACATCTACAGCTCACTCAGAGGCGTTACCGAGGCGATCCAGAACTTCAGCGTCCGCAGCCAAGAGGACATGAACGAACCAGTAAGATAACGGGAGAGGGTGGGAGTCAGGTGGATGAGCGGTTAGGGAATCAGGCTAGTAATCTGAAGGTTGCCGGTTCGATTCCTGCTCGTGTTGTGTCCTTGGGCAAGGCACTTCACCCTACTTGCCTCTGGGGGAATGTCCCTGTACTTACTGTAAGTCGCTCTGGATAAGAGCGTCTGCTAAATGACTAAATGTAAATGTATGTATATGTTCCGTGTCGGAAGGGCAGTGAGAACAGGTGGGCCCAGCCTCCGTCACCACAACACCAGATCCCAGCTCAGTCTAGCTGTGTCCCCATGTGTACGACACCTTGTTCCCTTCCATTATTTATAGTTCCTGTCTAGCTCTGGTGTATGCCACATTGAGTCCCCGACACACACGCACGCATGACACACACACACATACCCACACACACACACACACCCATGATCCTCCTGACACCTGATCGTCAGTGCGAACTGTGTGTGGGAGTGTGGGAACTGTCCTCCACTGGACTCTGACCCTCATCACTCTGACCCTCATCACTCTGACCTGCCACACGCACAGCCACACCCTCCCCAGACAGATCTGACCTGCCACGCACAGCCACACCCTCCCCAGACAGATCTGACCTGCCACGCACAGCCACACCCTCCCCAGAGAGATCTGACCTGCCACGCACAGCCACACCCTCCCCAGAGAGATCTGACCTGCCACACGCACAGCCACACCCTCCCCAGACAGATCTGACCTGCCACGCACAGCCACACCCTCCCCAGACAGATCTGACCTGCCACGCACAGCCACACCCTCCCCAGAGAGATCTGACCTGCCACACGCACAGCCACACCCTCCCCAGACAGATCTGACCTGCCACGCACAGCCACACCCTCCCCAGACAGATCTGACCTGCCACGCACAGCCACACCCTCCCCAGACAGATCTGACCTGCCACGCACAGCCACACCCTCCCCAGACAGATCTGACCTGCCACGCACAGCCACACCCTCCCCAGACAGATCTGACCTGCCACGCACAGCCACACCCTCCCCAGAGAGATCTGACCTGCCACGCACAGCCACACCCTCCCCAGACAGATGCCGTCCCTAAGATAGAGCCGCAAATGGGAATACACATTCACACACACGTTTATGTTTAGTCCAGGTTTTTTTTTAGGGGAGAAAAAAAAAGCCTTAGTGTCAGCACTTGCGTCAGCCCTGCCAACACCTCTCTCCCATATACAGACATGGTATGTCCCGTTAGGGGGGGGGCGACTGCTTGACATTTCATGTTTGGGTCAGTCTGAAACTCGACCCTCCTCCATGACCGCATCAACCTGCCAGGCAGACAGCACCTGACTCATCGCCACGTCCATCAACATCCACATCAACAGGAACACGACTTGAAAACTGCTAACTGAACCCCTTCAACCCCTCTATAACCCCTCTCTTGGCTCTGCCCTCCAGCACACCTCGCTAGCGGAACACATCTCAAATCTGATTGTTATTCAAGAGTCAGCTAGAAAAAAACATGCCCATTTCAAATGTTTGAAAAAAAAAGTTGAGAAATGAAAGCGATCCTAACATTCTCAATTCAATCTCATAGTCCCAGGCAGTATTGTATGTAGGTGTGCTACGACCTACAGTGCCACAACATGCTACTGTAGGTCACAGGAAGGTCGGACTAGTGTGAAAACTTGTGTTGTTCTCTCTGCGTGTCTCTCAGGGGGGCGTGGGGGGGGGCAGCGGGTCTGATGGGAAGGCAGCAGACGTGCCGGACGGGGGTCGGACCGCGCTGGACAACAAGACGTCCCTCCTCAACACGTCCCTGCTCTCCTCCAGCCCCCGCGGGGCCCGGGACCCCTTCTCCGACTCCCCCTACAAACACAACATCAAGGACACCAGCATGGACGAGTCCGGACAGCTCACAGACGGTAGGCACACACGCATGCGGGGGGGGTCAGGTGGCTGAGCGGTTAGGGAATCGGGTTATCATTAATCAGAAGGTTGCCGGTTCGAATCCAAGGCACTTCACCCTACTTGCCTCGGGGGGAATGTCCCTTTACTTACTGAAAGTCGCTTTGGATAAGAGCGTCTGCTAAATGACTAAATGTAAATGATCATCATACACATACATACATGCATTGCATGAAGTGGAATCTCAACCCCGATTGGTTGGCACCTTTCCCAGACAGTAACCTGGACCAGTCAGAGCTTGTTGCTGACCTGCTGAAGGAGCTGTCCAATCACAACGAGCGTGTGGAGGAGAGGAAGGCGGCGCTGTGTGAGCTGTTGAAGCTGATTCGTGAAAACACGCTGCAGGTCTGGGACGAACACTTCAAAACCATCTTACTGCTCCTGCTAGAGACGCTGGGAGACAGAGAGGTATACACACACACACACACACACCACACACACACACCTACACACTAACACACCTACACACACACCTACACACACACACACACACACACCACACACACACAACACCTACACACACAACACACACCTACACACACACTAACACACACCTACACACACACACACACACCACACACACACACAACACACCTACACACACACACTAACACACCTACACACACACACACCTACACACACACACCTACACACACACACCTACACACCCACACACACACCTACACACCTACACACACACACACACACACAAACCTACACACACATCTATCCTCAGTCCATTTACAGTTCGAGGTAAAACAATGGAAAGAACCAAACTGGTGTGTCCTTCCCAGCATGTGATTCGTGCTCTGGCCCTCCGCGTGCTGAGAGAGATTCTGAGCCGGCAGCCCGGGAGGTTTAAGAACTACGCTGAGCTGACCATCATGAAGGCTCTGGAAGCACACAAGGACCCGCACAAGGAGGTAAACACACACACACACACAAGGACCCGCACAAGGAGGTACACACACACACACACACACACAAGGACCCGCACAAGGAGGTAAACACACACACACACACAAGGACCCGCACAAGGAGGTACACACACACACACACACAAGGACCCGCACAAGGAGGTACACACACACACACACAAGGACCCGCACAAGGAGGTACACACACACACACCTGGGTCTCACACACATCCAACATATCTGCACCTGGGATTCAGTCCTGTTGTGTCATGCCTTCTCTGATTGGCTCGTGTGTGTGTGTGCGTGCAGGTGGTGCGAGCGGCGGAGGAGACTGCCGCCATGCTAGCGACGTCCATCAGCCCTGACCAGTGCGTCAAGGTGCTGTGTCCCATCATCCAGTCAGCTGACTACCCCATCAACTTGGCGGCCATCAAGATGCAGACCAAGGTGATCGAGAGGGTCCCGCGGGACGGCCTGCAGGCCATGCTGCCTGAGATCGTCCCTGGACTCATACAGGTAACACACACACACACCTACAGGTGAATTAGTACTGACTTGACGCACACACACTTCCTGGTACACGCAGGGTTATAACCTCTTTATGTGACCTTCTGCAGGGCTACGACAACTCTGAAAGCAGCGTGAGGAAGGCCTGTGTGTTCTGTCTGGTGGCCATCTATGCAGTCATAGGAGAGGACCTCAAGCCACATCTCAGCCAGCTCGCAAGCAGCAAGGTGAGCTTTCACATTCCCATTTGTTCCTCCAACGTTTTGAGGATTCATACCCTGCAGTGCACAGAACTTCTGTTTGACTTCTCTTTGTATGTATTTTTTGGTCTCAGTCTAATTTGATTTCCTTTTCCCTCTCTCAGCTGAAGTTGTTGAATCTGTACATCAAGCGGGCTCAGTCTGGCTCAAGTGCCAGTGAACCCCCAGAGGGCCTATAAGGACAAACAGCACCCCTACAGGCCAAACCAAGAACTACAGCTCGGAAATCTACACCCACACACTATCACTCACACCCTCTCATGAACACAAACCCTAATAAACAATGCACAGATTGGATTAAACGGAAACACACAGTCACACACACACACACACACGCTTACACTGAGACACGCAGGCTCAACCATACCCCACGGGCTCAGACACACACTGGGTCGGACTTCCTGTTTTCCGTCGTCTTCTTCCACCGTTACTGCTGCAGTGCATTGTGGGACTTGTGGTGAGGAGTGCAGGAGAACGAGTGTTGTAGTTCTCCGAAGATCCACCCTGCTCTCTAGCATTCAGACTAAACACCCCTGACCTTTGAACCACGGAAGGTTACTCTCGTGTTGTCTTGTACCCCCGACCTAACACTCACACGCATTCAACTCCAAGTGTGTGTCATCCAAGCCCACTCCCAGCTCTCCCAAACACACCCCTTGCCCTCCGCCTCCATAGCAACAAGGAAGGAAGGAAGAGGGAGTTGGCGCTATGGAAACCAGCCAGTTGTGACTAAATAGCAGAGGCTAGGGAGAGGAGGGCATGGCAGGGAGGAGGGGGGGATGGTGGGGTTCTGAACAGTTGTCCAGGGTTAGGGAAGAGGAGGGGGTTTCTTTACGTTTTTCTTTTGTCTGTGTGTTGGGGTGAAGGGCTGTAAAGGCTTTGAAACCCCTCGGACTCAACGGTGCTGATGTTCACAAGGTACGACCCACCCAGCACTAACGCTCAACAGGCCATACCTGCTTTTAGCTACACAGAGACGGAGGTAGACATAATGTGCTTGGCTATATGCATGAGACGATTTATAACGAGAAACTTTTTATCTGGATCCTTCCTAAGTCAGAAAGGGGTTTAAGTAAATTATTCCCACTGCTTTGAAAAAATAAAATAATCCATGGTACCCTCCACTACTCCCCCCCTCCTCCAACCATTTCAGATAAGATGTGAGTGGTTACTTACTCCATGGAGTCAAAGTATGACTGGACATGGCTTATTATTATTATCACATAGTGGATTTGTATCTATATACGATATTAAAAAATTAATATCCGGTCAAATAATTGAGTCCCCAAAGGGGCGCGTGTGTGCGCACCTGTGCCCATCCATGTGGGAGGGTTCTTCTGTTTGCGCGAATTTGTAGAAAAGTATTATTTACAGATCTGGAAAACTGTCGTGGCTCTTCTTTTCCTCTTCTCTTTCTCTTCTCTCTTGTGACATTATTTCCCTCTTGTGAGTAACATTCTAGAGTTCACTGTTTCCTCTGTGCATTTACAAAGCTGTGCTTACAATGAAAATAAAGAAAAACTTGTACAGACCATAATAAACAAGGGCGTCTATGTCTATCATTAGAATACATGAATGTGTCTCGACCAGTTCTAAACCTCCAGCCCTGGACATTTGATGCTCCTAAATGTTATGCCAACTGATTCAGATTGGGTTGAATTTGATGATGGTGTAAATCAGAGACCTGCTTGATAGAAGGCTTCTGTGCCCTAAAGTTGTTTCTTTCTGAGTTACGGTGAAGGGTGCACGTTAGCATCTTTACTGTAACCTGGAATTTGTCTTGCACCTAATAAATGTGTTGTGCAACGGGCAGACAACCGGACTTCTTTCCATTAGTGGAAGTAAAGTACGCTATGAATGCCTTTACATGTTTGCGTGTGTTCCTTATGGCAAGAAATGTAACATTCTGCCTCTAGCTATTTCTAGACATCAGCCGCTGTCACGGAAGTCTGGGGTGACTGGCTCGTGCCTTCATGCCCAGTCTTGAGTGCGGTGTTATGTCACATACCACATGCGAGTAGTCGTCACAAGTCAGAGACTGGGTGAACATTTGAAATAACGTCGCCTTAGGGACAGCACCACCACTTTACACTTCTTTTAAAAATCAAATATTTGTCCCGAGATTCAAGATAACTGCGTATAAAAAAAGAACATACCTGTAACTTGCGGAACTTACCACAGGCGATTGTAAATTGAACTTGTTCTCGCAGTCTACTACTCAGATCAGATAGCCTTGCGCCGTTCAAAGCGCTCACCGATAATTTACGACCGCACCTGTGCAAACCGACTGCAGATACACGCGGTAAAAGAGGTGTCAAAACCCTGACTGACATTAAATATGTGCTCGCTAAATACATTTGTACTAAAGCTGTGTAGATAGCAACGTTTACATTAGGCATATGGAAATAGATGACAACATGCGGTCATACACGATAGGACTGGTTTAATGTCATAGCCTACTGTTTCAGCAGCTTAGCTTCTGTTTAGTCAGAAATAAAAGTCACTTAAGTGTAGACAGAAAAACGACGTAAGTAGGCTCCTGCTGGCCCATTTAATTTTCTTTTGTGCGCGTGTATGCGCACGCGGATGGCTCTGGAGATGACGAAAGCTGTATGGTGGCTTATTGGCTGACAAGCGTATGCTTGGCAAAAGAGCGGCTCAGTGATTGGCTCTGCGATCCCTCTGGCATCCTCCCTGCGCCTGGCTTTGGGAGGGTATGAGAAAGGGACAGTCGGTAGGAGCCATGTTGATGTTGCCTGGTTCGTTGTCAGCTGCTGCACTTTGGATATCTAAAGAATCTCATTTCTCGGGTCTGGAGCCGTAGCACCGGTCGCTCGAGTTCGCAATGAAAAAAGGAGAGCGGTTTCGGACGGCACAGGTAGCGCTGTCAGGAAGCTTCGCGTAGTATTCGACTCATCATATAAAGCAAGTGTCAAGTGAAGTTCCATAATGCTGCTGCTAGCGTGCTAGCTAGACAGCAGTAGCAGTGTATACGGACGTTGCGTGTTAATGCGGCGTGTGGACTGTCAACAACATCCTCCCTGCTTTTTTTACATAATAATGATTGTTGGCATACTAGCCAACTAGCTAACCAAGTTAGTGTATGCTACGACTAAGGTTCAAGGCTCCTAACTAAGTAACATTTTTATTTAAGCAAGCTTGCAGCTAGCTGGTTTTGGCTAACGTTAACTACTTAAATATAGCTAGCTCCATGCTACAGCATATTACGTTGGCTAACGTTAGGCAGCTATAGGTTCGTCTTCCTGTGTCTGCTACCTAATAAACTCATTCCTGGAAAATATGGCGACACATCGAGCTTGTGGAGTGCTGTCTAATGGCATATCAAAGTTCTCAAGGAGCTAGCTGGCTAGCGTAACTTTCTTTCAACGTCTACAGTTAAGCAGTACTAGCACATTTGTTTGCTAGCTGCTCCCCTGTCCCCGAAACAAGCTGGCGACTCTCCGTGTGGAAGCGGAAGACAAGGAGTTGGGAGCGATGGCCTGGGTGCTGAAGATGGATGATGCGAGCATCGAGTCGGGGCTGGTGCACGACTTCGATGCCAGCCTTTCTGGCATTGGGCAGGAGCTGGGGGCTGGCGCCTACAGTATGAGGTTAGACAAGAGATTTTTTTTTATTTTGAAGTCTTTTTGCTTTCAAATAAATTGTTAGCAGGACATTTCCTGGAAAGTCGGAATCCACCATGTTTTGACAGGGAAAGATGGACGGTACAAACTGTTCCCGCTGCTTGCCTTTCTAAAAACCCAAAGCGTCCTCATCCATAAACAAATTCCGTCTGAATTAATTACTCTGGTGTACATTGTGTCCCTTTTGTGCGGTATAGTTGTAGTCTGTGTTGGGGTTATGGACGGGGTGGGGACTGAGTCACAACAGGTGGTCATTTAGGGACAGTAATTATTACTACTATGAATTGCGGAGAGGTGGGAAGTGTCACCTCGGCCCACACCCTCTCTCACACGCTCAAAGGCAAGCCCGTGCTCAGAGTCCAACTTGTGTTTGCTAGAAGCTCGATTAATGGATTAGTGATTTGCCAAACTGATCTGACTGTACCTCCGCCAGGGAGTGGCTACTATCTTAGCACTGTGGTCATCGACAAGATGACTTAACTGTATGTTGCAGTTGGGCTGAGATACACAAGTTTGAAGAAGCTATCCTGCTCTCTGTCATATGACCTGAACAAGTTAGCTCTGTATTGATATTACCGTACGAGTGAGATCACTGGGTTATCTCAAAGCTGGATTGAACATTGTGTATGGTTGGTTTGTGTGATAAGGCCGGCTGGATGTTGATACAAGGTGTGCTTTCTTATGGTTGTACCAGATGATTTCTGGATAAGGAGTATGTTTATCTATTGTGTTGACATGCAGGAGGCGAGGCAATCTGTGTCCTAAATCGCATTTGTTTTCTTTTTACTTTCAGTATGCAGCTGTCTTTACAAAGTCCATAATGTTGCAAGCAGGGTGCATATAATTATGACGCAGGCTACTACTTTTGTGCCATTCAGTCGATCTGATGTACCATCAGGATAGCCAGAAACGCATTCTAGCTAGCATCCTGCAAAATGCGACCTGATGCAGCATTATATTCTGGTATTTTTGGCATGCTGCATTTGACATTCTATGTATTGGGGACTGACTATTTGTCGGGCATACTAAATAGCATGGTAGGACGAGCATTGGGACGCGTCCAATGTTTCTGTGGAAGAAGGAAGCCTAGTTCTCAGGTGGTTCTGCGACCCCTCTCTCCCTAGCCACTCGCAGTGCAGCATAGCAGAGTTGAGCGAGTGTAGTAGTAGTAGTAGTAATTCAGTCGGGCTCATGTTTAGGATAACAGCTGGTGTGTTCCATAAGGACGGAATGTTACGGAGTGTGTCAGTGGACACGGGTTTGAGTGTCAGATAGCATATGCATTTTCCTGGGAAGCATTGCTGAGTACAGCAGCAGGGGCTTCGCCTGGTCTGCTGGCTCGATCGTATACTGGGAGTGCCCACAGCTGGTTCACAGTGGAACAGGTGTTAAAGAGTGGACGTCATTCTAAACATTGAGCAACGGCTTAGTCTGGACATCATCCATTGTAGGTACTCAAGAAATAAACAGTAAATATGATTAATGAATCAGGAGAAACTGGGCTGGATTTTGGTTTCTGCTGGTAGCCTCTGGTTCAGGCGTGGAAACCAAGCGATGTGTCGTTTGGTTCAGGTTTAAAGCTGCAGTCACATTTGACCTCCTCATGTAGACGGCCCTGTCTGTCTGTCTGGGTCTTTTAATTAATATGAGATTTGAGTGAAGACATGAACAACATTCCTTGGCATGAAGAGAGAGAGAGGGGGTGTGGGGGGTGGGGGGTAGTCTTTGCAACTTGGCCTCTGTCACATCATAAATGCACATACACCCACACTTGTTGACA
>CAEFZP010000210.1:62500-80000 GCA_903064625.1 Mallotus villosus | reverse complement strand
AGGTCGGTGCGCCCCAGGTTGACGGTGTACGTGTGTCAGGAGCCCCTCAGCGAGAGCCCCCTGCTGGAGAGGAGGTGCGACAGCGAGAACGGAGAACACAGCAACACCTCCAGCTCACACGGTGAGCTAGTTCAATACACACGGATACACACACACATGCTCATACCTTTTACCCGTCTAGAAGAACCACTTTAACACTACTATGTGTGTGTGTGTGTGCGCAGTGTACCACGCGTTGTACCTGGAGGAGCTGACTGCGGCCGAGCTGATCCGGAAGATGGCGTGCGTGTGCGGCCTGCCCCTGGGACAGATCAACCAGGTGTACCGACACGGGCCCACAGGCATACACATCCTGCTGAGTGACCAGGTTAAGAGCTCACACACACACTCACACACACACTCACACACACACTCACTCTCTCTCACATACACACACGGGCCCACAGGCATACACATCCTGCTGAGTGACCAGGTTAAGAGCACATACACACACTCACACACACACTCACACACACACTCACTCTTTCTCACACACACACTCACACACTCTCTCTCACATACACACACACTATCTCACACACACACACACAGACTCTCACACACACACTCACTCTCTCTCACACACACACCTTATACATTTTCCTATACATTTCTTATTGATGAAATCTCTCCAGGAAGAGCATTTTTATTGGAGTGTTTGCATGGCATTTCCATATAGTACACCGTCTGTTACACAACCCACCGGCCCCCTGTCCAGCTTTTAGTACAAGGGCCCAATTTTCCCCAGTCTGCCCCACCACCACACCTGACTGGTGTTTTCTCTGTTCTGTCCCAGATGGTTTACAACTTACCCGACGAGAGCTGTTTTTTGATCAGCACGCTCAAAGGTAGGTTGTTAACCCGGCTCGCTGGTTACGTCAGTAAACATAATGTCGTATCATGGCAGTGGAAGAAATAGCCTCTGGTTTTCTAGTGTTGATTTGACCTAAGCTAGCTCTCGTTCTCTCTTCTCTCTCTCTCTCTCTCTCTCTCCAGACGAGTTGGGGGAGGGTCTTCACCTGATCCTCAAGTAGCGACGGAGGTCCACAAGATCTCCACTCCACCCTCAATTTAGAGAAGCCTCTCTTTCTCTCACTCCCTGCCCCCCAATCCCACAGACTCTTTCACATCTCTCTCTCTCACATTGCTCAGTTGGTTGAGTGGAATGCTGTGGAGACTGACCTAAGCCATGTAAATGTTAGAATCTGACATGGGTGTGTCCATTGTTTCATATTGAAAACACTTATTAATGTGGGAGATTGATCTTGAGGGAGAGGGGGGATGTGGGGCGGGGGCAATGCTTGTGACGCGTGACCTAACTTTGATTTCTATTTTTGTATGGTTGTATGTGCGTTGGGTGAGAGGGGGAAGGGTCATTTAAAGGACCCAGAGGATGGGAGGATAGGAGTTATGATCCCCCCTCACACTCACACGCAATACAGCCAGTGCTTGGCCAGTATTCTGTAATGTATAGGCAGCGATGGAAAACAATACTGAAGGTGGGAACCCTAGCCCACTCTGTGTGCAATGTGTCTCATTCACTGTGGCTGCTGTTCTGTGGGCTCGGTCTACTTAAACACACCCTCTCCTGTTAACATACAGACACAAGCTAACCTCTCCTGTTCATACACAGCCACAAGCTAACCTCTCCACAATATTTGTGTCGTGTCTCGTGCAAACCTTTCCAGTAGATATGGTGTGTGTACTCAAGTTGAATTCTTTGAACAGACTGTTGCTCTGTGGCTGCTGTTGTCAGGCATTATAGAACTGTGGTCAGACATTCTCAAGTTGGTAGATTGTGAGGTAAAGCCCTTTGTTTGATCATGAGGACTGATCCACCTCACGTCACAAGGGAGGGGTGTTCTTAGCCCTTTGTTTGATCATGAGGACTGATCCACCTCACGTCACAAGGAGGGGTGTTTTTAGCAGTGCCATGTTCATAGAGCTAGGATTCCAGATTCAGATGGTGGCCTCTAGATCCCAAGGCTGTTCCGTGTTCCCTGTGGGCTCCAGGTCCAGGGATGAACCCCCCCCCCAGGGTGCCTGAGGGGGCCTGGGCCCTCCCTGCGATGGAGGACAGCACCCCCACTGTTAATGACAATATGAGCCCACCAAGTGTTGATTCTGCCTGCATGTTTAAATGTAGGCCAGAGGATGTGATAAAAAGATTTCTTGGGAACTTAGACATTTGGAGTAGACGACTTACTAGGGTCTGGTCAGTTCAGATTCATGCCCTGGCCCATCGTCAGTAGGAAGGGATCTCCAACCAAGGTGCTGCCCCCCCCAAGGCCGCGCTGTGACTTTGTTCATGTCAGCATGACTCGAGATGTTTCTCTTAATTTTTAGGCTTTTATTTTTTACCAAACTTCTTGTAGCATAATGCCTTTTGTTGTTTTTTTCGTAAACATTTTACATTTATAGACAGTTATTTTGTTGGCAGTTGTGTAGGACGTGTTTCTGGTGCCATACTGCCTGTTGGCAAGAGTCATCCCTCATTCGCACACACTTCATACACGGGCACACGCACTTACACACACACATACACACACATCCATCCATAGCATAGACGTTTCTCCTTGCCTCCTCTCCCTTACCAGTACTGATTTGAAGCATGGGCTTGTTTGAAGTTGCATGTTTTATACATAATGGACATTTCAAGTTCAGTTAGCTGTCTGTGGGTCTGTTGTCAGTCAGTCTGTGTAGTTGATAGAATATAAATAAGGTGAGAAATTTAGGACAATTGATTTGCCCCAAACCACCACCACCAGCCTACTCAGTACAGGATCCAGGAAGCAACTATTATCCAAAATGTACTATAAAATGGACCAAACCGTTTTTGGATAGGCCTAAATATCTCATTGTATTGGGCTTGTAAAAGGGGCTTAAATGGCGCGTCTTGGAATATAGACAGTACAGGTAGCATGGAACCACACAGAACGGCCTCAGCTTCGTTCACCACTTCACAAGTCACGTGCATGATTATCAGCAGTGCGCTGATCTCACACACCACGACTGGGGCCATATCAGAAGGATTCGTTACGCAACGTTTACACAGGTGTGCATTGATGGAGTAGAACAGGTAGAGGGGTCGAGTGTCTCATGTGCAGTCCTGCGGCAGCTCTACACATCACCTTTCTGTTTGCAACATTGTTTAGTCATCTCGGGCGTTGTCATGGCCTGGTCCCAGTGTACATGTGCATGTCCCTGGTACATCACGGGTGGTACATGTGTGCTCTGGTATGAATGGGACAGGTGTGTCATGGGATGTTTGTTCACCCCTGAGAGTAGAGCCTGGAAAAAGCTGAACATGTTTTGAAAGCGGATTTTTTTCTGGGCTGGGAAGTGTAGCTGTGTGTATGAGTGCGTGTGTTTTATCGAAACACCTTGCGATCATCATTAAGGCTGAATTAGTTTGATCATTTCAGTAATTCTCCAGAGCTTTTTCGATTGGCATGATCCGTGTTTAGTTTACATTTTTAGTAAAGAGCATGAGGAGGTTTTTGGCATTAAAAGTAGAGCCCTCCCTCGTTTCCAGAAATAAAAGACCAAGTCTGCACTGAAAACCACAGAACCCAAACTTGTTGTATCGTGAATAGTTCAACCACAACCACACCCTTCACTTTCTTACCCGAATGGAATATACAGACAAGAAGAATCTTAAAAAGCACGTCTGTGTTTCACTCCTCAGTCTGGGACCCCCTGCTCCATGCGGCTCCATGCGGCGCCATGCGGCTGCATAGATGTGGTTTTACCCCGCAGATCTAGGGACAGGTTAGCATGTTCTACCTTATGTGATTCTCTTGGTATTTAGAGATAGAAATTTGATGTATGAAAAATATAAAAATACATCAATCTCACATGCTAAATACAAGAACGCCTGTTGTGGTATTTAAGTGTTGATCGCTGGAGAGCCATTCCCTGGTCTGTTCATGTGTGTTTGTGAGATAAGGAATGATGATCACTGTGTCTTTGTAAAGGCTAATGTCATTGATGATGCTTCTCATGTACAGTACGATATTATGGAGATGTACACAAACACAAACCTCCACTGGAAATTAAAATGGTTTCATAAAGATGTGTTGTCTGTATATTCTGATCATGTTGCAACTTCACATGTAAACTATGAAGGTGAAAGATGATTCTCTAATGAGCACAATTGACATATTACCAATGTTGTGATACACATGTTAATAAATGTAAAGGAGTGACCATGATCGAGCCAGACCTCTTCAACTTAACTGAGGGACCAATAATATCCTAAACATGCAAGTCATTCAAGGTTGATAGAACAAGTAGTACTACTACAGTAATGCTTAACATAGCGTTCAATGTTAATCCTTTTAAAATATATTTTCCTCAAGTTTTTATAAATGCATTGATGCTATTCAAGTTTACCATTCTAAAACAAATTAATAATTGGTTTAAGACTCCAACACGAAATGTAAAGAATAAATACATACCTGTCGCTTTAAAATGGTATGATGCGATGCCTGAGGAAAGTGGTTCCCCTGGTATATTACAGTCTGGGCCATTTATAAAGCTATACAGTGATGCTGGTGATGTATTTACTGTGATCATTATGTATAACAAGAACATTTCGAAACTATTTTAAGAAAATAAATTCAACATTTCAACAAAAAAAAGGAAACTTTTTATTTACACCAACAATTAGTTTCGAAAAATACTTTTGAAAGGAAAAACGTTATTTTCACAATATTTTTCAAACCTTTAGAAACCTTTTTACTACAGCCACTCCAATAATGTTAGCCCCACCATGAAACAAGCGATACAATTAAGTATTCTATTGTGTATGTACTGTATTCACATTGAAATTCAGACATGTTGCTCTGTCATCTGCTCTGCTCCTGCGCATCTGTGAGCTAACGTCATCTGACGTTTTACAGCAGAATACAGGAAGTGGAATTGCAGTTGTTTTTGTCCGATTGAAAGCGAGTTTCCCTCTTCTCCGATCTGTTGTCGTTTATTGCGGGCTGAAATGGCGACTTTTATTTCGGTCCCGTTGAAAAAGTCATCTGAAGTCGATCTTGTTAAACCACTTTCAAAATTTGTCACGGCTACGTACCCAGCTGGTGAGGATCAGGCTGAATATCTTCGGTCTGTAGAGGAGTTGAACAAGCTCCGCAAGAGTGCTCTGGGGAGGCCGCTTGACAAACACGAGAGCTCGCTGGAGATCCTCCTAAGGTGAGACATCTTCCCAACTTCGACGCAATGACGGCTGTGTAGCGAACTCTTGGTTGCTAACGCTAGCATGACATACTTTTAATCTGTGTGCGGAAATGCATCTAGCCGCACCCTGGCTTGTATGACTAGCTAGTCTAGCTACCTACAACTAGCTCGTTTACTCGCTAGCTAGGTTTTACGTTTCGTGTATATGTTTAGTTTCGAACATTATTTATACCAGCTTTACGTGGTGCTATTGTCGAATTGTCAATGTGTATTAGTTGCAGAGAGGAATATACTTTAGGCCCATGTCAATCTCCTTTGTTTACTCGCTGCCAATTTAGCTACATGTCCAGCGGACTGACGAGCTGGCGATGTTATGACATTTTCATTCTAGCTCAAGTCATCATGTGATACAAACACAATTTAAAATGTATTATTTCGGCGCAAATCTTTTGGACTTTGTAGTTTTAGTAACATTGTGAGTTAAATATTGAAAAGGATTAGAATCGAACCCTGTCTAATTGTAAGTGGTTACAAGAAGTGAAGGCCATTGAACAGATGTTTGTGATTTTAGCTGACTGGGGGTCAAACAAAACTCAGATTGGCCAGGATGGTGTCAGTATGTTTTGCATAGTGGATCATGAAGGAAATGGGAGTGCGATTTGGTTAACAAATTTTGCCTAGCTGTGTTGCTCAATTTAACCCATGTTGGAACTTTGGGGGGCTGTGTAAAACAGGGACCAGTCTTTGGGAAACTTGCTAACTATTAACATGAATAATGAGCTGACCCTCCTTTATGATCGTGGTATTGATTCCAATCAATTACCACGTAAGATGTATATATTAGCAGTCCATAAAAAAACTAAACTCGAATAATATTTCTAAAGATGTGTCTGCAGATTCACTAGTCAATGACCACCATCACGCCCTCATCAGTTACATACCTGTTCTGTTCATATAGGTAGTTGTGACGTGAATAACAGGTAGACTTTGCTCAGGCTTTCAGTCTAATACATAACAGACTGCTGTTTGCTTGCTGAGCATCGTGAATAGGCAGCTAGGCCTACTCATTGTATGATTGTTTAACTTCTACTATGTTTCATTACAGCGTGCTGGTAGCATATCCCCTACATGATAAAGTTGCTGTAGGGAGTGGGCTGGTGAATGCCTGCACGTTAGCATTCTCTGGCTAAATCGTTACATAGCCTACTAGCACCACTCTGCTACTTTGAGTGGGGTGCTGAATGTTAACATTGTACCTCCTTGGCTCTCTCCTAGGTCAGCCATGTGCCAGGTTGCTATGGCAACAGTCCCCATTCACCCAATGCCTTTCGCAAACCCCAGACAGACGGCCATTGTGTCACCTTGGCAACCGCTGTTTTGTTCTGGAAAAGTTTCGGCTTTCCTCTCAGACTCTCGCTGTCTGATCTCATGTAGTTGTTAATCCCTCTACAAGGCCTATATTCCCGCGAGACAGGGATTCACAAGGAGGAGGGATAGTTTAGACTAGGAAACTGTAAATAGGGGGATTCCTTGTACTCTCTCTGTGTGAGTGGTCACTGACCCAAAATAGAATGTTCCAGATTGAAGCCACCGAAGGAACTGTTGTGTGTGTGTGTGACGCCGCACCACTCCCCACTCAAGATTGCATTACCAGAGCGATGACACACACACAGGGAGGTGAATCACATGCCACTGAACCCTGATTGGTCGATCTTCTTCCCTTGTTCTCAGGTACTATGATCAGCTGTGTGCTGTGGAGCCCAAGTTCCCCTTCTCTGAAAACCAGGTAGAGTGTGTGTGTGTGTGTGTGTGTGTGTGTGTGTGCGTGTGAGTGTGTGTGCGTCGAGTGTGTGTGTGCGTACAAGCGTGTGTGTGTGTGTTGAGCGTGTTACGAGCATGTCATGACGATAAAATATGTACTTTACCTGTCTTGCAGCTTTGTTTAACCTTCACATGGAAAGATGCCTTTGATAAAGGATCACTGTTCGGAGGGTCAGTTAAGCTGGGTAAGATGTGCTTCTCTTGATGCACGCGCTGTCACACACGCTGTCACACACGCTGTCACACGCGCTGTCACACACGCCTGACAGAGTGATGAGTATGACGATGAGTCATCGTGTGTTCCCTCCACTCAGCGCATGCTTTAAGTATGCACACACATGGTGTACTAGGGCTTCATTAAGAAGGTATAACAGTCTCATGCACTCTCTCTGTAAGGAACTGGACTGACAGTTTCTGTGTGTGTGTGTGTGTCACTAGTTTTAAAGGGGAAGTGTGTCGTCAGGATCATAAATTACATCATATTCAAGGACTGCCTTTAGTATTGATCCACCTTTTCTGTACACCAGTTGTATATCCCTGTGTTAACTGAGTCGGCAGCAGACTAGTCTCTTGGAGATGTATTATTCTTGAATCCTACTTCCTGTCTGATGTTGCTCTCTCTCTCTCTCTCTATCTCTCTCTCTCATCTCTATACTCTCTCTCTCTCTCTCTCTCTCTCTCTCTCTCTCTCTCCACTCGGCTGACCGACCAATGAGCATGAACTCCACATCTTAGTCTGATGTCACAACATTGTTATGGAGACTGAACTTTTCTTCCACACTGTGTGTGTGTTCTAGCTTTGGCCAGTCTTGGCTATGAGAAGACGTGCGTGTTGTTTAATGGAGCAGCGCTGGCCAGTCAGATCGCTTCAGAACAGAACCTGGACAGCGACGAAGGACTGAAGGCTGCCGCAAAATACTACCAGGTACGACTTGGAGAAATCAACACTACCAGGAGGTATCTTGAGCAACGAAGGTGCTAATCAGACTGCAAACCTTTTCGTCTCTCTCTTTTTCCCACTTATTTCTATCTGTCTATCCACCCCCACTTGTCCCCGTGAAGCTGGCCAGTGGAGCATTTGGCCACATCAAGGACACAGTGCTGTCTGCGCTGAACAGGGAGCCCACCATGGACATCTCCCCTGAGACCGTGGGAACCCTCAGCCTCATCATGCTGGCCCAGGCTCAGGAGGTGTTCTTCCTGAAGGCCACCTCAGGTACACACACACTCACACACACACACACACACACACCACACACACACACACACACACCCTCAGCCTCATCATGCTGGCCCAGGCTCAGGAGGTGTTCTTCCTGAAGGCCACCTCAGGTACACACACACACACTCACACACACACCACACACACACACCCTCACACACACACACACACAGACACACACACACCACACATCAGCTGGCACAGCTCGAAGACACGTCGTACACACACACGTGCACACACCCACATACACACACACACACACCACACACCCTCACACACACACACACACACACTCTCACACACACACACCCTCATACACACACACTCACACACACACCCTCCTTTCTCACTGCTTATGTTGCACCAGATGAGATCCTTGTATAAACACCTTTCCAGGAAAGCCAGATTGACATCAAAGTTAGAAAACATTTGAGGAAGACAACCCTGTAACTTTGAGTGTTCTAGTTTGGAATGTAACCTTGGCGACTCTTTACTGTGCAGATAAGATGAAGGACGCCATTATTGCCAAGCTGGCCAATCAGGCGGCAGATTTCTATGGAGATGCCTTCAAGCAGTGCCAGTACAAAGAGAATCTCCCTAAGGTATGTGGCCGGTCGGCAGTCACTCAGTCTCATCCCGCAGGCTCATATCTGACATCAGCAGGGAAATCCATTAGACCTCTTAGTGTATGACACAGGATTGGGAGGTTTTGTGTGTGTGTGTGTTTGAGTGTTTCACTGTGTGTGTGTGTATATTTCTGTGCGTTTGTGGATGTGCACGATGCGTGTGCACACGCTCTGTCCTGATTGGTCCATTTCTTGGGTACTTTTCAGCATGTTTGGGTTTTAAACTGCTTGGGAAGCTCTCTGACTAGAGCTCCACCACCTTTTAACTTCAGACTGGTCTCTCACGGCTCAATAACTGTCACTCAAACTGTTTGTATGGAATGTTGCTGACCTGTTGTCGTGCATGACTGGTAACTAAGCAGACATCATGCACCAGAGGGTTAAGGTCCAGGGGCAGAGAGGCTGTTTCTCTGGAGGCAGCGCAAAGACACCAAGCATCCCTCATTGTTTTGTGTGTGTGTGTGTGTTGCATCACTGTTGTGTGGAGGACACTTGGTCCATGCATCGTCTGTTAAGTGGAGAACACATGAACTCAATTGAAAGTTTTCTAGTTGTTTCCCCCTAACACACAAACACACACACAAACACACACACACACACACACTAATCAGCAGTAAAACCTGGGACTCGCACACAGTCTCGCGGCCTCCATGAATAAACATGGCTCTCATGAATATGCTGATGTGTGGGTGTCGGGGGCCTGCCCCTGTGAGAAACACAAGCCTGATTTAGCCATCCTGTCAGAGGCAGACAGAACTGCTGTCTCTAGTCTGTCTCCATAGAAACCTCTGCTGCTGAGCCAGAGTGTGCTAGAGGGGAGAGGCTAGAGAGGGAGCCTGTGTGGGAGGAGGCCCTGGCATATCCATCTCTTCATTCCCACTTCCCTCCACACACCTGTCTGAATAAGGCCCACTTCCCTTCACACACCTGTCTGAATAAGGCCCACTTCCCTCCACACACCTGTCTGAATAAGGCCCACTTCCCTCCACACACCTGTCTGAATAAGGCCCACTTCCCTCCACACACCTGTCTGAATAAGGCCCACTTCCCTCCACACACCTGTCTGAATAAGGCCCACTTCCCTCCACACACCTGTCTGAATAAGGCCCACTTCCCTCCACACACCTGTCTGAATAAGGCCCACTTCCCTCCACACACCTGTCTGAATAAGGCCCACTTCCCTCCACACACCTGTCTGAATAAGGCCCACTTCCCTCCACACACCTGTCTGAATAAGGCCCACTTCCCTCCACACACCTGTCTGAATAAGGCCCACTTCCCTCCACACACCTGTCTGAATAAGGCCCAGGTCTGACGGCCCTGCTGGTCTGACGGCCCGCTGGTCTGACGGCCCGCTGGTCTGACAGCCTGCTGGTCTGACGGCCCACTGGTCTGACGGCCTGCTGCCCACGCACTGTCGCACCTCTGGGGAGGATGTTGACACTGGCTCCCAGACAGAACTCACCCCCCATGTTTCAGCTGGGAGGCTGGCTAACAGTGGTTATGTAAGAGCAGACGAGGAGAGAGAGAGAGAGACACCACGGAAGAGTACTGAGATCATCAGCCCCAACTCCCAGGACAAAACGTTGAATGAAGGTTGAGCGAATGTTGCTGGAAGGTTAATCACTCATGGCCTGTTCTGTTTTCTCTCCTGTTATCCTCCTCCTTCCTCTCTGCATCCCTCGTGATGGTGGTGGTGTGTGTGTGTGTACGTGTGTGTGTGTGTGCGTGTGCCTGTTCCCCGACCGCTTGTGCCTGTTTGTTGACTGGCTTCTGTGACGTGGATGCCGTGTTCGTGGTTCGATATCGCCGGTGTGTCTGTGTCCGTGCTGTTCTGTGGTTTGCCCTTGCGGTGTGTGTGTGTGTGTGTGTGTGTGTTGCTCTGTGGTTTGCCCTTGCGGTGTGTGTGTGTGTGTGTGTGTGTGTTGCTCTGTGGTTGCCTCTCCCTGGTCAGTATTTTTATTTTCAGGAGGTTCTGCCAGTGTTGGCTGCCAAGCACTGCATCATGCAGGCCAACGCTGAGCTGCACCAGAGCATCCTGGCCAAGCAGAAGAAGCGCTTCGGAGAGGAGATCGCACGTCTGCAGGTACGCGGCGTGACATCACAGCATGACATCACAGCATGACATCACAGCATGACATCACAGCCCTGATGAATGACACCAAACTGCTCACCTTGAACTAGCTACAGAAAACAAATACCAACAAAAAAGACCAACATGTTTTTACTACCTCTGAATCTTATCCCACATGTTGGTACCCATATTTTGGTGAAGTACTTATGATATGTGGCAAGGTCAAATGCCCGGGAAGAAAAAACACAGAAATCTCTAGCGTGATCTCTTCCTTCATGAGCCTGTAATCCTCCATGTTTGTTTCTTCCTCCTCCTCGTTCCTGTGTCCGGCAGCACGCGGCCGAGCTGGTGAAGACGGTGGCGTCGCGCTACGACGAGTACGTCAGCGTCAAGGACCTGAGTGACAAGATCACCCGCGCCCTGACCGCCGCCAAGAAGGACAACGACTTCATCTACCACGACCGCGTCCCCGAGGTCAAAGACCTGGAGCACATCGGCAAGGCCGCGCTGGTCAAGTCCACCGCCATCGCCCCCCCCGCTCAGCCACAAGTTCACCGGTGAGGAACCACACACACACACACACAGCTTGTTCACTAGAGGACCACATACAAATGTCTCGAAAGTTGTGTTGCTTTCTTGCAAGTTTTGAAGGACCAGTGAATGCAAATGTGTGTGTGTGTGTGTTTTCAGACCTGTTTGAGAAGATGGTTCCCATGGCGGTGCAGCAGTCTATGAGTATTTATAGCCAGAGGAAGGCTGAGACTGTCAACAGACTGGTGGGCACCATGAGAGAGGCCACCAACCTCTGCAATGGGTACGTATGTGTGTGTGTGTGTGTGTGTACACTAGGTAAAACCTTTCCCTCCAAACATGTGCGTGTGAAAGGTAACATGTGATTGGCTCCCGTGTGGTCATCAGTGTGCTGGCGTGTGAAAGCTAACATGTGATTGGCTCCCGTGTGGTCATCAGCGTGCTGGCGTCTCTGAACCTGCCGGCGGCTCTGGAGGACCTGTCTGGGGATTCTGTCCCACAATCCATCCTGGAGAAGGCTCGCGGCATCGTGCAGCAGGGCGGCCTGCAGAGCATAGAGCAACTGATCAGAGATCTGCCTGAACTGCTGACGCGCAACCGGGAGATACTGGATGAGGTACGCACTCCCACACACACACACACACACACACCGCTGGAACTGGAGCAGAAGTGTGTGTGTGGTGTGTTCGGTGGTTAATGTGTGTGTGTGTGTTGGTCGGTTAGTCTCTGAAGATGCTGGACAATGAGGAGACCACAGACAGCGAGCTGAGGACCAAGTTCAACCAACGGTGGAACAGAACTCCCTCTGGAGATCTCTACAAGCCCCTCAGAGCAGGTATGCACACACACGCACGCACACACACACGCACACACGCATGCACACACGCATGCACACATGCATGCACACACACTCTCTGTAAGCAGCTACATACAGCCTGTGACTCACACCACATTAAAAGGCTGTACTGACAAACCTTCAACGTGTATATTTTGACATGAACGGAAATATTTCTCTCTCTTTCTCTCCCTCTCTCTCTCCCCTCCCTCTGTGTCTGTTTCTCCCGCTCGCCCCTCCAGAGGGGGGGAACTTCCGCAGCGTGTTGGACAAGGCTGTGCAGGCAGACCAGGTGGTGAGGGAGCGTTACAACGCACACTGCGAGATGATCGCTCTGCTGTGTAAACCTGAGGCTGAGCTTACTGCAGCCATCCCCTCCGCCAACCCTGCCAAGACCCTGCAGGGCAGCGAGGTGTGTGTGTGGTGGTGTGTGTGTGTGTGTGTGTGTGTGTTAGTGCGAGTGTGACACCTACTCAACTGAGTAGGTGTTCAGGTGACAAGATTAGCATGTGTGTGTGTGTGTGTGTATTAAACCTGTATATATTTATAACACGTGTGTGTGTGTGTGTGTGTCTCCTAGGTGGTGAACGTGCTGAGGTCTCAGCTCGCCCAGCTGGATGAGGTCAAGAAGGAGAGGGAGGGACTGGAGGCCGAGATCAAGGCGGTGACCTTTGACATGACCTCCTGCTTCCTGTCGGCGCTGGCACAGGACGGGGCCCTCAACGAGGAGCAGCTGTCACTCGGCCAGCTCGACCAATCATACGGAGCCTACAACCAGAGGGTGCAGGGCAGCCTACGGAGCCAGGAGGAGCTGCTGGGACGCGTGCAGGTGGGCGAGCGGGGCTGAGAGAGAGAGGAAACACAACAGGAACAGAGCACCTGTCAGCCCATCTCTCGTCTTCCTCGTACAATTTTTTCTGACTCTTAACTCTCTCCCTCTCTTTCTTTTCCCCCCTCTCTCTCTCTCTCTCTCTCCTCTCCCTCCTCCCCTCCCTCTCTCTCTCCCAGACGTCCCACCAGGAGTTCAGCAGTCTGAAACAGTCCAACTCCGAGGCTAACGACCGTGAGGAGGTGTTGAAGAAGCTGGCCTCCGCCCACGACAGCTACGTGGAGATCAGCAACAACCTGCGCGAGGGCACCAAGGTAACCGTTTCCCGGGGAACCGCGGAAAGGGTTACCAGGGCATTGCCAAGAAGCTCAGCTGAATAGTCTAACTATGCTTCTCTTCCTCTCTTTTTTATACATTTATTTCCCCCCCTCTCTCCTCTCTCTCTCTCTCTCTCTCTCTATCTCTCTCTCTGTCTCCTCTATCTCTCTCTCCCTCTATCTCTCTCTCCCTCTCCAGTTCTATAATGACCTGACAGAGATCCTTCTCAAGTTCCAAAACAAGTGCAGTGACATCGTCTTCGCTCGCAAAACAGAACGCGACGAGCTGCTCAAGTACGTCTGGGTTCTGACCGCGACCGTGTCTGCTTGGATCTCAGTGGCTGAAACTCGGCCAGACTGATTCGAGGACAATGTGTTTTGGATGAGTTGCATACCTGTATCATAGTGACTGATGATGCGGTTGTCATGGTAACCCAGGGAGCTGCAGCAGAACATTGCCAAGGAGCCGAGCGCCCCGTCCTTCAGTGTCCCCGCCTACCAGACTGCCCCCGCCCCCGCTCCCGCCGGCCCCACCGCTGCTCCCAGGACCGTCTTCGTGAGTAGCCTATCACAGCGCGACTAAGATAAGTCAACCAGGAAGTTGGTGTTGTGTTGAGTCTGCCATTTATGCTCAAACTCTATTTGCTGTCTCTGTCTCTTTCTCTCTCTCTCTCTCTCTCTCTCTCTCTCTCTGTGTCTCTCTCTCTCTCTCTCTCTCTCTGTGTCTCTCTCTCTCTCGGTTGTCTCTCTCTCTCTCGGTGTTCTCTCTCTCTCTCTCTCTGTGTCTCTCTCTCTACCTTTCTGCCCAGCAGCAGCCTGAAGTCAAGGCCCCGCCCCCAGCCAGACCCCCTCCCCCCTCTTTCACACCCCCAGGCTGCTGCACCCGGCAACCCCCAGCCCAACGTTCCCGTTCCCGGTAACCCCCCGCCCATGGCCCCGCCCTCCCAGGCCCAGGGACCGCCCTACCCCCACCTACCAAGGCTACCCAGGGTGAGTGCTCTGCCAGGAGGGGAACCAGCCCCAGTCCAGCCCTGCTCATCACCTCAGGGTCAGGGAACGCTACATCGGTTGGTTCCATATTTGCTCTCTAACAGTCATCTTCTCTTTCTTCTCTGTCTGCAGGTACTACCAGATGGGTATGGGCTATAACCCTTTCGCTGGCTACAACCAGTACAACATGCCCTACATGCCCTACCAGGCGGCACCAGGACAGGCGGGCTACCCTGCGGCTCCCCCCAACCAGCAGCAGCAGCCCTACTACCCCCCAGCAACCTCCCCAACAGCAGCCCCTACTACCCCCAGCAATAAGCCCCTGTCTCACCTCTGCTCCCTCTGGAGCACACTTGCTACCCCCCAGCAATAACTGTCAACTCCATCCTTTCTCCTCCTCTCCCCCCCTGCATCCCTCTCATCCCTCGCACTCCCCCCCCCCTGCATCCCTCTCATCCCTCGCACCTCTTCTCCTCCCTACGTCCCTCTCTCATCCCTCGCACCTCTTCTCCCTCATCCCTCTTCTCTCCTCCTTCTCCTACTATCCTGCTGATGGCAACCAAACTGTGGGAGGGGAGGACCTGCCTATGGGCAGCACTGCACTTCTCCTTAACACTCCCTCCTCCTCCTCCTCCTCCTCCTCCTCCCTCCTCTCAAACTTTGGTTCTCTTAACCTCTCTGTGTCTCGGTTTATCCCTTTACTCACTCTGCACTTGTTTTAAAAAAGAAATCATTTTTTAAACCAGTCCTCTTTGCCTGTCCCTTCCACTCTCGTCTTGGTGGGCTAACCCTGTTTTTGCATACCGTTTTTTTGAATCATTTAGCTATTATTTAGCTTTATTTAAATCCTAGCTCTTTTGCGTGTGTTCTGATGTGGCTCCTCGTTTGTGCTGGATGGCTGTAGAACACTAGAGGAGTCGCCCCGTTGGCCCGGAGACGCCCCGTTGGCCCGGAGACGGCGCTTCCCCCCGCCGCGGCGGCAGCGCTCGTTTGGGAACGTGGGGGGGTGGAGGGAGGAGGGGGGGTGTGACTGAAGGGAGAGCATGTCCATATCATCGTTTAAATTCCCCCCCCCAAGCGCCACCCACCCACTACTATATCTCCTATATCCTATTTTTGTAATGAATACTGATGCATCACGGATGTGTAACCCAATAGAAACGCTCGGTTAGGTTTTCTAATGTAGACGAAGCCCGATGAGACGGACGCCCCCCCTCTCTCTCCGTCTCTCTCTCTCAACCAGGGAATGTTGCTATATTTCTGTTTTACAATCAGAGGCTGTACATGGCTGTAGATGTGGGAGACCAGGTTAGATTATATATGAATATAAATGACTCTGTATGTGGTTAACCAAACACTGTGTGCTCTTTGTGTTTCTTTGGTTCTAATGTGATTAAAACACCTCCGTATGTTAGCCAGGTATTGGTAGTCTTTGTTTTGGTCGATCTTCAGGATTCACATCCACCGTGACGTAGTGCCTAGAGAGGGAACAGGAGAAGACGAGCTATCAGAAGTGTCGAGTTCCAACAGTATTCAGTAGTCAGTGTCAAAGAATGGTCTGTATTCAGTAGCCACATCACAAAGTAACCACATCTCAGCTTCCAGGCACAAAGTAATAGTATTTTAACTACAGTGTCCATGACAACAATCTCCATGACAGTGTTTTCTCAGTCTGGTCGTCTGCCAACCTGCCCTGCATGTTCTAGATGTTTCCCTGCATGTTTGATACATTTATCTGCTTCAACACACCTGATTCAAATGAATGGGTCATTATCAGGCAGCTACTGAGCTTGATAATGAGCCATTCATTTGAATCAGGTGTGTTGAAGCAGGGAAACATCTAGAACATGCAGGGAAACATCTAGAACATGCAGGTGGGCAGACGACCAGCTGGGAAACATCTAGAACATGCAGGACAGCGGCCCCCGAGGACCAGGACTGGAGAACCCTGATCTAGAACATGCAGGGCAGAGGACCAGGACTGGAGAACCCTGATCTAGAACATGCAGGGCAGAGGACCAGGACTGAGAGAAGCTGCCGTTATGCAAAATGCAGAAAAATCTATGACATCATAAAAAACATCAAACCTTTCTGTGGGTTCAGGGTTTTGCCTTTTCATAATAAAAAAACTCTTTCATACGTAGAACCACAGAAACAGGTGTGTGTGTGTACTTACAAAGAGCAGCCAGGAGGTGGCAGTCACACCGCTATCACAAGTTTCATTCCTGAGTTAGTTTACCCCTTCATCCAATCAGTGAAGGGAGTTATTCCATTACACCAATCAGACACCTTCTTAACCTTTCAAGCTCTGGGGTGGTCCCATTTAAATTATATGCAAATCATGTTTTGAAGGGTCATGATCTCATCCAATCATATCTCCCTGCGGGTGATTCTTCAGACAGAGCTCTTCCTCTGATATGTATTTAGTGTCAGGAGACTAATACGTCTGGAAACAGAAGACAGCTACACCTCGTTTCATTTCCCTATGACATCACCTCCTGTTCTTTTATCCTGCCTCTGTCTGAAGTCTGGTTTTGGCTGTAGATGATGCGTCTCTTTCTTGAGTCTCTTTCTGATGATGGAGGGGAGAGAAATTGCACAGATTTAACCAGATTAACACCGCCTTCCCTGACAGCTGGAACAAACTGGTAGACCTTCTCTCTCTGTCTCTCTCTCTGTCTCTCTCTCTCTCTCTCGCTCTCTCTGTCTCTCTGTCTCTGTCTCTCTGTCTGTCTCTCTGTCTCTCTCTCTCTATCTCTCTCTCTCCCTCTCTTTTTCCCCTGTCACTGGTGTTGTCTCTCTCACTCTGCCAGAGTGCTTGCCTTCCCATCATGTTCTGTCAAAGACAATCGACTCGCAAGATGTCGAACACGTTTTCTGTTAGCGTCTGAAACATCACAAGTCTTTCATTCTAACAACACCAAACGCGCCACCAGAGAAGTGTTACTTTTTAATTGTCGAGGAGGAAATAAAGGCGGCAAACAGCGGGCTGTGACAGGTGTGCCTCCTTAATTACCCAGTATGCTGCT
>CAEFZP010000210.1:0-57500 GCA_903064625.1 Mallotus villosus | reverse complement strand
GCGATGACTCTAGAGAGAGAGAGAGAGATATCGAGAGAGCGAGAGAGAGAGCGATATCTAAATAGAGAGGCTGCTAAGTGCGCTCACACCGACAGTGAAAAGAAAGCATCGCGCGGGGAACAAGGACTCTACAAAACGAACAACATACGGAACCGTCCAGAAGCATTCAATCTTGAAGAGGACGCCGTAACATATACACGCTGATCCGTCACCTGGGGGTAAATGAACGCATTGAAATATATGGTTTTGCTGTTTGTGCGTTGTCTCATTGAGAGGGAGGCTACACGCCGTATAGGCTACTGTTGAATATACAGTATTCAATTCTGACAACTATGTTTGTGTCAGTTGGATGTATTCGAACAATGGCTAAAATAGCCTACCTCTTTCGTGTATTGCTAGTTTTCCACTTTGGATTGAGTTTTTAGATCGCGGTATTACGGCTCTATGTAAACAGTCAATGCCGGTGTTTTGTCTTTGTCTTGGTTTAGTGATCCTGTCCTATACCTAAACTTGGTCTTTAGTGTAAGTGACTTTGTGCATTGCGTGTATTGTGTGCGTCTGTACGGTGTGTTGAGCCCACTGCGGTGGCCCAGTGCAGCTGACAGCGTGATGAAGTCCACGAGCAGGAGGTCCTCAATCGTTGTAAAAATAGCGCGAGTGTCAGCTTCGCCATGAGAATGCAATGCGCTCTGACGCACACAGACTTACAGACAGGCAAACACAGGTCAGACAACCCGCCACCACTCCGCGCTTACCAACGTCAACATACAGTGAAATATCCTTCCAATTTACTCTTCTTATGATTCAATAACTCTTTTCCTTTTGAACCACAATAGGCGCACTGTTTGATTTACGTACGCGTGCCTGTTGATAGTATACATAATTGAACTGGCCAGATATTACACCGCTTTCGACTTATTCCAGGCTCGAGGAATTCTAGGGCAGCAGATGGATGATGATGATGATCCTGGTGCGCGCGCTGTCCCAGCTTCCCGCTGCCATCCGTCATGCGCTAATGAGCGTGTCGCAGCTTTCTCTCTCGAGCAGCGCTTCTTTTGCAGCTCAAACCTCCTCTGAAATCCCGTTTACATGGTCGACTACATACAAATCAAACACCGTGGCTTCGCTCTGCTGCTTCATATCTTCTCTCTCTCGCTCTCTCCCTCTCTCATCTTTACATCTCTGTCACTTGTTATTTCTCAGGCACTCTCTCTCTCCACCTCCCCCGCACACTGTTTATTCATGCCATTTACCCACCAGCCACTCTCTACCGCTGCCTTCTCTCTCTCTTTTTTATAGTTCTCTCCATCCATCTCTTTTCTGCCACACTCTATGGCTCAGTGGCTTCCTCCTATCTGTGCATCTCTCTCTCTCCTCCCTGTTGATTTCTTCCAAGGGGACTAAACCTGTCTGGTCTGGTGGTCTACCAATTACAAATGTAAGACTAGATATGAAACCTGTTCAAAGTTCTGTTGTAAACAATGTAAACCCACTGCTCTCCTGGGACCAGACAGACAGAAGTAAATGTCCTCTACGGCCAACGTTTGTTAACCAGTGTACCACGCCAGACATTTCTCCTCCTCTGTGTGTGTGTGTGTCCCCGTATATGCACGTGTGTGTGTGTGTGTGTGTGTGTGGGTGCACGTTTGTGTGTGTGTGTCTGCGTGCAGGCCACCACTGAATTCCCACTCTCGGGATCAGGAGCTCAGCTAGGCATTCTGGGAATATCACGGGCAGTAGATCGAATGATGCCTCCCACAGCTGCTGTTACTAAGAAAAGCCAGAGAACACACACACACACACACACATACACAAGCACACACACTCTCTCCAAACACATTGACAAGCACACATTTACACATCAGACACACATATGCACACCTACTATTTCATACGCGGCGCTCATGATATCATGGTGACAGAGAACTGAACTCTGGACAGTTAGTGAACTGTCTCATGCTAAGCCGAGTCTATTTTATATCCTGCATGTACAGACAACAGCTGACTTCCTCCTAATTTACTTTACGCCCTCGCTCTTTCCTTCATGTACACACACACACACACACACACACACACACACACACACACACTTTATGTCACATTCAGAGCGGCTTCATCACTCACGGCAACTGTACCATCCCTTTTTAGACACTCATGGGTGTGTTTTAGTGCCAGGGCGTCTCAAGCTTTGCTTCTCCCTCTGTGCTTCAGGTTTTCCTTTCCGTCCTCTCCTGGGAACATGGAATATCTGAGTACATAAATCTGAGAGACTGCTTCATATAAACATCATACACAGAGGTAAGACATGCTCGTACACACACCACACACCCACACACACACACACACACACCCACACACACACACACAAACCTGAACATGACCCCCAGTGTATGTGTCTGTTGTAGGTCAGAGACATGTCTGAAGTGAATCTAGGAAACCTGGAGGTCCTCCAGGAATCGTCTCTTCCGAGGTCATGTGACCAGGCTCTCCCCGCTCCCTGCTGCCCCTCTCCTTTGCCATGTGCACCCTCCTGCTGCATCGAGACGGAGGGGGAGGGCAGTGACCATGACAACGGAAAGCAGGAACAGCAGGTGAGGCAGCTAGATACTCACCCCCACCTCAAAATAGGATATCATCTCTACCTCCACCTCACCACAAACCTTTATCACATCTCTTCCTCTCTCACCCATCCCTTTGATGATGTCACCAAACTTTAATTTCTTTCTCTGGCTACCCTCCTCAACATCTCTGTTTGTCACTCAGAAACAGGCATGTAACCAGGGGCAACCCAAGAGAAAGCCGAAGGTAGGCCCAACTCTGATACTTTAGTTGTACTTGTCAATTATGGTCAAGTAGCTGTGCATGTCTAGTACATTTGTAATTATGATCATGTGTATTTGTTTCAGGCCAAAGGAAGATTAGTGAGGAGTATGGCCGTGTGTGAAGAGGCACCCTCAGATATGCAGGAGAGCAAGGTAATGCGTGCTCACACACACACACACGTACACACACACACACACACGTACACACACACACACACACACGTACACACACACACACGTACACACACACACACACACGTACACACACACATAAAGACAGCTGTTCTTAGTCCCCACCTCTGATGTTTCAGGGTTCGTCTGACATGAACATCCTGTCTGGTTACCATGACGATGAGGAGGTTTCCTGTAGAGGAGACGAACAGGAGAAAGCCAAAGAATCAAAGAGGCCACCGCTATCCAAAGGTGTGTGTGTGTGTTTGTGTGTGTTTGTGTGTGTGTGTGTGTTTGTGTGTGTTGTTTGTGTGTTTGTTTGTGTCCAAAAAACAAAGCAAAGTGAAGACGTGTCACTCCCCTTGAGCATGTCAACATGTTTCTTTGCTCATGCGTCCTGTGCAGAGTCTAGTCTGGAGTACAGAGACTCCACTGGTATAGACCTGGACCAGTTCATCATGGACACTCTCAACAGCAACCCCAGGGACAAGATGATGCTGCTCAAACTGGAACAGGACATGATCGACTACATCACCAGCAATAAGTAAGAACGAGTGTGGTGTGCGGGTGGGTGGGTGTGTATATTTGTGTATGTGGGGTGTCTGTGTGTCTGTGGGGTTGTGAGTATGTGTGGGTTTGTGAGGATGTGTGTGTGTGTGTGTGTGGGGTGTGTAGTATATGTGAATGTGGGTGTGTGATGTGTGTCTGTGGGGTTGTGAGTATGTGTGGGCTCGTGAGGACGTGTGTGTGAGAGTCATTCAGAGGCCTAATCCTAGTCCAGCTGTCTAACACGGTGTCTGTCCTCTCTGTCCCGCTCTGCCCGCTCTGCCAGTCCCTTCAAGAAGTTCCCTCACATGTCCTCCTACCACCGCATGCTGGTGCACCGCGTGGCCGCCTACTTCGGCATGGAGCACAACGTGGACCAGACGGGCAAGGCTGTCATCATCAACAAGACCGCCAACACACGCATGTACGCTCACCCCCGTGTTCTCCTCAGAATCAGAAAGGGATTTATTGGCCATGAAAGTTTGCACAGACAAGGAATTTGCTCCTGTGTGTGTTCTTAGAAGAGCTCTGCATAGCTGTAGGGTTTGATCTTTATCTGTCTGATGGTTTTTGAATGTGTGTGTGTGTGTGTGTGTCTGCTCAGACCCGAGCAGAGGTTTATAGAGATGGTTCAGGAGGAGAAAGGAGAGGAGATCCAGTGGAGAGCAATACTGAAGAGAGACAACAGCTCAGAAGACCAGGTATTCGTCTGTCTGTCTGTCTGTCTGTCTGTCCATGTTGTCTGTCTGTCAACCTGTCTGTCTGTCTGTCTATGTGTCTGTCAGTCGTGTCTGTATGTCATGTGTCTGTCTACCTGCCTGTCTGTCTGTCTGTGTCTGTCAGTCGTTCTGTATGTCTGTGTCTGTTTACCTGTCTGTCTGTCTGTCTCCGTTGGCATCACATGGTGAAGGAACAGAACAGAAAACACAGGCCTGTATATTTCCCACTGGTGTTTCTGACATGTCTTCACCCCCTCAGGCCAGACTCCACTCCTTACACGATGAGAGGCGGAGCAAGTCCATGGAGGAGAGAGAGGAGGAGTACCAGAGAGCACGAGACAGAATCTTCAACCAGGAGGTGAGCGAGCCCACATACACACACATATACGTATACACACAACACACACACACACACGTCATGTTTCTTCTCTTCACTATTCCTCCTCTTCATTTCAGCCTGTGTGTACCCAGGAGGATGTTCATACTGAGACAAGGTACCTATGACCTGCCAACATATGTCTTCTGACCACTGTACCTAAATGGTTCTGTGTGGCTGAACCCGTACTGAACCGTGTGTGTGTGTGTTGTCTCTACAGGGCTGTTGAAGAGTTGAACCCTTATTCTGAGACCCAGAAGAGGAGGCAGCTGTTTAGGTGAGTGCACCTCCATGTGGCTACTTAGTAATACTACACATGTACTCCCCCCCCCCACCACCACACACACACACACACAGACACACAGGTGGTCAGTATCTCTGAGATGCAACACTGCGTGTGTCCTGCAGGGGGAGCAGAGACGGTTCTGGGTCCGGTTGGACCGGGAGCAGCAGGCAGAGCAGCACAGAGGCGGACTGTCGCTATAGCAACGACCCCCGACCCTGGAGCAGCACCGACTCCGACTCGTCCTACCAGTGGCCGAGCCCCGCCCCCAAACACCGCTCCGTCATCACTCACAGCCGGGACAACCGAGGTGCCGACCAGACGCGTCAATACTGTTACAGTGTCTCTCGTCCTCCCCCTCTCTCTGCCTCTAATCACCCACGTCTGCTCTCTCTCTCTGTCTCTCTCTCTCCCACCCTCTCTCTCTCTCTCTCACTCTCTCTCTGTCTCACCCTCTCTCTCTATCACCCTCTCTCTCTCTCTCTTGTTGTCTTTTCTCAGGGTCAATATCTCTCTACAGACTTCCTTCCTCCCACCCCCGCCCCTCCTCCCCGCCCATCCAAGAAGAGCACGTGCCTTCAAACAACTCCACCTTCATCCTGGAGAACGGCATTCCACCAGGAAGTATTCTCATGAACCCACAGACAGGTATACACACACACACACACACACACACACACACACACCACACACACACACAGGCATACATTCTTGGTCTTTGCATGTGTTGGCCGGTTGTAACCTCAAAGTACCCTTTGCCCTCTCAGGACAGCCCTTTTTAAACCCTGATGGGACTCCTGCTGTGTACAACCCTCCTGACAACCAGCAACCAACCAGGAGCCAGACTCAGCTGTCAGGACCCGCCCCCTCCACAGCAGCAGCCAATGGCTACTCACGCCATGCCCACAGGTACAGTCGTTTTCAAAGCTCAAAAGATTCCTTTTCACAGCACAGTATCCAGATAGATGTATTTTGTACATAATATTAGTATACTTGTGTTATTTCACCATAACACAAGTACTTTCTACTTATTTTAACACAATCCGTACCCCTTCCTCTCTCTCTCTCTCTCTCTCTCTTCTCTCTCTCTCTCTCTCTCTCTTTCAGGTGGTTCAGTATTCGTCTTATCCCCCTCCCCAGCAGATGTTGCCTGTTTCTCCTCTTCAACACTACTCTGGGGTACAACGTCTGTGTGTCTGTTTGGCTACACGTGAATACGCTGTAATGATGTTATTGCAGTAGTAAATTGGACTGTGTGTGTGTGTGTGCTGATGGACTGTGTGTGTGTGTGTGTGCTGATGGACTGTGTGTGTGTGTGTGCTGATGGACTGTGTGTGTGTGTGTGCTGATGGACTGTGTGTGTGCGTGTGTGTGTGCTGATGGACTGTGTGTGTGTGTGTGTGCTGATGGACTGTGTGTGTGTGTGTGTGTGTGTGCTGATGGACTGTGTGTGTGTGTGTGTGTGCTGATGGACTGTGTGTGTGTGTGTGCTGATGGACTGTGTGTGTGTGTGTGCTGATGGACTGTGTGTGTGTGTGTGTGTGCTGATGGTCTGTGTGTGTGTGTGTGTGCTGATGGACTGTGTGTGCGTGTGTGCTGATGGACTGTGTGTGTGTGTGTGTGTGTGCTGATGATCTTTGACCCTTTCTTGACACCCTCAGGCTGAAGAACTGGCGCCCCAGTTCGGACACATGACACTGAGCTGTCAATCATCCGGGGATGCCCCGCCTCTCTACCCTCCTCCACAGAGCTACGTCTACGCTGCCCCGCCTCCTTCTGTCCCGGCCAACCCCCCCCAGCTACTGCCAGCCCCCACCGCCGGTGAGAACGCCATGGCAACAGAGCCACGGCAACAGAGCCACGGTCCAAATATATCACAAAGCCGCTCGAAAGGGAAAATCTGAATTGCACAATGAGATGATAAACGTTGTCCTTCATATCGTCGTGACTTCGTTGTGATGTCATTGTGATGTCATTGTGCTTCACCTCTCTAGTTGCCTGTGTATTACTACTCTGGACAGTACCCTGCCTCAGGCCCCCAGCCATGCAGAGCTGTCACCCCCACCCAACACAGTCAAACCACACAGCAGACAGGTGGGTCCACCCCTCAGCAGCACAGAGAGAGAGAGAGAGACGAGAGAGAGAGAGAGAGAGAGAGAGAGATAGAGAAAGAGAGATGTGTGTGGTGTGTGTGTTGTGTGTCCATGGCTGTAGGGAAGGGGGCCGTTACACTGTCAGAGATGTAGTCTCAGGTCTCACAGTGAACCGGTCTCTTTTCCTGCTGCTTCTACTCATCAGAGAGAAAGAGAGAGAAGAAGAACAGAGCAGGCAGGAAACACTAACAACAGCTGCTGCGTTTGCCAGAGACGCAGACGCGCTTCCTGCATCCTCATTCTGTCCTTCGTCTGTGTGTACGTGTGGCAGGTTACACTCCTGTCCTGTCCAATCAGCAGTCGGGATACCAGGGCATGATGGGGGTGCAGCCATCCCAGAGCCAATCACAAAGCATGCTGGGTACCTACCCGCCAATTCCCTCCCACCAGTACGGTGTCGTACAGGTAAATATCACACGCACAAACACGCAGGCACACCCTGCTGTAGCTGAGGTGAAGAGCTGGATTGGATTTATTTTCTCTTTAGCCTTATGACGATTGTACATGTTTGCAAAGTGGTTAACGTGTCCTGGCCCACTGTCTTCCTTTCCTCCAGGGAGGCGTAGCAGTGTCGTACCCCCAGGGTGGCGTTGTGTCTGGGGGGGACGGAGGTTTCTGCTGCATGGTGTCCCCCACCTGTGCCCCGCAGGCCATGCCCCCCCCTCTGAGCTGCCATCCTGTCAGCTGTGCCAACCTCAGCTGTGCCAACCTCAGCTCCCAGGGCTGGGCGGGCAAATACTGACGCAGTGATCAGTGTGAATCACCTCATTTTATACTCCATTAACGACCTTCGTCACTGCACCTTGTCACCCCCCACCAACACCACCACCTGCACATTGTATTGTATGTTGCCTATTATATCCCCCACACAGAGGATAGCACACACCTTGTCACTGTACCAAAGCTATATTTGAGAGCTCCTGTATTGAAAGCATAATTTATATACACTTTTTGAGTTTTGTATGGATTCCAAAGAAAGTATTCTGCATTGAAATGTGTGAGAAAACATCATTAATAAAGTATTGTGACTGGATTGTCAGGTCACTTTTTGAACAGTTTTATCTCCGTTTCTATTTAGACAAATTGTTGACCACACCCAAGCGCACGTTATTAGAAAAAAAAAGCCAAAGTTCACCTAAGACTGATGCCAACTCACTGCAGTACTCTGGCTCCCCCTGTTGACCAAAGCAGAGAAGTACACCCCCGCTGAGCACTGATGAGATACAGGTGTGTGACAGTGATTGGAGGGCTGTGAAGTAACACAGGATCATTTGTGACCTGTGGTTGAGACAATATGAATGTAGTGTTTTATTTAGGTATGTTGGAGCAGGGAAACATCTCAAACATACAGGGCAGTAGGCCCTGAGGACCAGAGTTGAAGACCACTGCTTTAAACTACAGTAACCCAACATGCATGTGTCAATTAGACGATGCTACTGGTCAGTGTGTGTGTGTGTGTGTCTGTGTGTGTGTGCGCGCGGCCGGACGCACGCCTGTGTGAACGTGAGCGTGCCTGTGAGCGTACGTACGTGCGCATGAGCGAGTATGTGTACCTGTCTTGACACTCCTCCTTCTGGTGCCTCTCCAGGATGGAGCGGGGGAACTGTTTTAGACAGAAGCTGCAGTCCGTAGGCAGCTCGCTCACCGCCTTCTCCACAGCCAGGTTCCTACAGCACAGGCTCTTACTGATCTCACACCTGGAGAGAGACCAATCAACCAATCGGAGAGCTTAGAGCAACACCAGACCCGTTCCTCGTGACCTGAGACTAGACTGACTGGAATCCATTTCTGTGCTACTACTTTTCCATAATAAGGTTTAGCTTACGACTCACCTTTTACATAGTCGATATGTATTTAATCTCACATGTAGCACAGGAAATTATTTTTCATAGAATGAAACAATGTTATATGGTCTTCTTGTACTTTGTGAGGTCAGATTTGAACAACAATTCGGTACAATAGAATAGCCTATTGTTTCATACTACTATGCTTCAATTTCAATGCAGTCATGAATCATCATTACCCAGAATGAGAATATAACCTAGTTTCACCCTGTAAAGCCATATTAATAACCACTATTCACCCTGTAAAGCCATATTAATAAGCACTACTCAGTGGTGAATGTATAACCTAGTTTCACCCTGTAAAGCCATATTAATAACCACTATTCACCCTGTAAAGCCATATTAATAACCACTACTCAGTGGTGAATGTAAAGCCATATTAATAAGCACTACTCAGTGGTGAATGTAAAGCCATATTAACTAGAGAGCATACAATTTCTGGGGAAATTGTGAGGGTGTGCCTGCTTGTCCGTCCCTTTAAGTTTTTCCCTTCTAGTGATATTTTCAAGCATTTAGCCTACTCACAGTCTATTGCATAATAATTCATTAAGAACACCCTTGGAAAGAAGCTACTGTAACAACGTTATCACTGGAAATATTTCAGATGGAATTGCGATTCAAACAGTAGCTCTATGTCTGCTAACTTATGACATGCCCCCAAAAACGTAAATAAGCTTGACATTTATTTAGTGGAAAATCGCTCATTCATAAAAAGCTCAATAGCGATCATTGTCAGTAACAACCCTAAATGCGATATAGCCCTTTGTGGAGAAGCTGTCCCGGTAAATTGTATACTACAGTGTTCGTCTTGGTGGCGATCGTTGGTTGAACGTTCCGTTGTACGGTTTAGGCTGAACTTAAATATTGCTTTCATGAACAGATTGACAAGTTTAGGCTGTGTCAATGAAGTTCGGGTTAGTAGTCAGACAGTTTCACCTATTGAAATACTTTTGATTTAAGGGAGTGCCGAACATGTTCTGTCGCCGTTTGACTTCCTACTGTAAACAGCTGTGGATGTTTTTGTTAGCTACACAGTGTCTCGCGTAGGCTACAGCGTTGCAGTACTGGTTTGAAATCACAGGTAATGATTATTTCACCAACAAATCGTTTACTTGTAATCTAATGTCATAATAAATCGTACAACGAAAATGTATTTGTGAGTAATGTTTATTTTAACGATTGAAAACAGATGCATCATAGACCGCTGTAGTATGCCCGGGCAACATAGGCTAATGTCATGATGCTAATGCTTCAGTGAAATAGTAGACTACCGTTTCCGAAAGTAGATGTAGTTCCTCAATAATATCATCTTATATTGTACATTACACTTCACAATTGTGCTTCATATCACAAAGTAAAATGAGTAAATAGTTATCACCCTGGCCTCTTTGGTTGTGGCGTTTCTGCAGCTGCCTTGCAGTAGCGTTAAAGCTATAGCCTAGCTATCTCCCAGAAGTTAACAAGCTGCTAAACTAATGTTCTGCTAGAGGTAGTCACGCGTGTTTCGTGACGTTAGTAGCGTCAGTGACTGTGGCTAGCAAGTTAGCCAGGTAAATAAAAAGACAAGCAACTCAATGGCTACCAACTTTTGACATGACGTTTTCTAAGTAATCAAAATATTGACGGATGCTAGGGGGGGCGGCACGATACCATCCTTATTGTGCAACAGTCTATGCACGTCGTATCTAATGCGTCGTTGCTAACATGTGCCGACGCTGTGACGTAGGCTATTATAACTGAGTAGTCTACCCTTTGCCGACAAAATCAACTTTATGCCACAAAAACGTTGTATCCTCCTAAACTGTGCGATGGAACGTAAACAAAAGTAATGCCATATCAATGGGGACCAAGACGAAACTTTTGACACTGTTGTTTTCTATGTAGTCCAAATATTGACCGAGCCTTAGGGGGGCAAAAAGAATAATAATAAATATATATGTGAGATAACAAAGGATGGCCACGTCATCGTGGCACACCCAATAAATATATATAATTACAGGAAGGACCTTAATGCACCTATGGGTGTCCTGTGAATGTGCCTGCTTCAAACAGCCAGTGTAAAACCTACTATCCATCACCTCAGGCTGGTATATGGAAGGCCTCTCTCCAGAATATACTGATTGATAAAACATGGAGGTATGAAAGCAGTTTTTTTTTCCTCAAGATAAAAATTGCCTCAAAATAAATCAAATACTATGAAATGTGAAAAATGTATGAGCCTACATTTACTGTAATCAAGCCATGCGGGAGGGCGAGATTCTGAAACTTTCAACAGAATGTTACGTTGTTAGCTAGTTCCAAAAAACTATAATTCTTCTACAAAGAGGACAACCCTTCCTCCTCCAACCACTGTACAATGTTCAATCCATCTAGAAGCAATCTGAATCGCAATTGTTCTTAGTTTAAAAAACATAGAATTCCAAAGACTGAATTTTCGCAATAAGAGTTTGGGGAAATATGAATATTGCTTTTCAACCAACCAGCTTTTCTGGGCAAAGTTTAGACTATGGTCTTGGAAGTGATTCAGCAAATCACTCAGTCTGGAGAGTATCTCTAGGCCTAGCCTAACACAGTTTAATATTGAGACCAAATGTGAAAGTTGCCACAGTGTGTTGTTACAACGTTGGTAAATGGGTTGAAAAGCGATTCAACAGTGTTTCTGGGGAGTCTGGGGAGGAAAATCATGTTTCATGATCATAACTTATTCACAACCTCCTAGAACAACGTTATTGCATTGTTGAGCTCCTCCATTCTCTGTGGTGGAAAGTCCCTTCCTGCCTGCATGGTCAACAACAGCAGGTGTAGTGAAGCTCTCACAGGGAGAGATGGAGTCACATTGCCCCCTAGAGGGGAACATGTGTTGCACTTGTAGGTTGATTTGCTTTGACTCTTTTTCCAGTTCCTCCAAAACTAACTCAATGGAGTTTCTGGAGACTGCATTGGCCAGTCCATGACTTGAACCCTACTGTCAGTTTCTTCTAGGGTAGTTCTGACATAGCCTTGAGGTATGTTTTGGATCATTATCTCGGTGTAGGGTGAACCCCTGATCAACTAGGAGTATACCCAAAGCACCAGAGTATTACATGGTGCTGCAAGATGCTGTGGGAGCTGTTTTGGTTTAGTGGGCCACTCCCTTCAGTGTCTGGATCTAGCAAAAGAGCCCCAGATCATCACACCTCCTTGCATTCAAAAAACATTGAGGGTTATTATGCTCTGTCTGCAGTGGCGGTTCTACACGGGGGCCTACAGGGGCCAGTGCCCCTGTAAAAATGTCACTGGCCCCCCCTGTGGTCCCCCCTTAGCTGACTGAATAATAAAATGAAAATTAAATAAATTGTTCAAGTTATTACGATTGTATGCGCTAGCGCCAAAAGCGGAACTAATGTGCCCCTCTGATTAGACACTGGCCCCACTTGGCCCCCCCAGTAACATTTGTCTATTTTGTAACTTTTTCTTGCCATTATGGATTGTCAACATTATGGATATTAGCAATATACTACTTCCTGCAGTACAATGCTGTCCAAATAATGCTTAAGAGAATGTAACTCGTTATGTTCCAATAGAAAGTTTGTAATTAACAAATGCTGGGACAGCCTGTTTGTAGGAATGTAACATTCAAGGCAAAATGTACTTCCATAGTTGCAGAACAGATATAGCCAAAAAAATCATTCATTATGCCTTGTTCACTCAATGAGGCCTACAGGCCATAAACAGCAAATACAAGTTAAATCTACAGTGCATTGGAGTTTCACCTGCAAACCCTCAATCCATACATATCCTGTAGTTGCATATATACATATTTATTATACTTTGATGATAGTGACACACCCATTACCAGTGTCACACAACTACAGTGAATGTGGTTCTGATCACTAGCTCACTGACTGAAGCTCTCCAAGCAGGAAACACAAAGAACACGTGTGAACCCCTTTTATTTTTGTTTTAACCACATATACATAAGCCAAGCCCAAAGATCAGAATTGGGACTAAAGAAGCATCTACGCTGAAGCTTCTGAAATAGAAAACGAATCACACAAGTGATCAATATCTCTCAAGAGATAAGCAATAACCTTTCACACATAAAAAACACTATAAAGGATTTTGTCTACCAGAAGAAACATATCACACACATGGATCAAAACGAACCCTCTCCCCACGTTAATGTTATAAAACTGTCTAAGAGTGAAAGTAGTTTGTACACCATCCTGAAGACTTAACGGCTATACAAGGACATAGCAGAGCACTGCTGCTATAGACTGTTGTCTATGGAGTTCCCATCAGAGATAGAGTTACGAAACAGGAGGATACCACTGTCCAGGCTTCCAGCAGCAACAACATGACAGTACAAACAGTGGGAGCTGGTCAATAAGATCTCTCTATGCTGGTCTCTCTCTAAGATAGTCTCTCCAGTTAGTTATAGAAGAGTGTAGCTGACTTCTAACATGTTTAGGAGACTAATAGGGAGAGTCTCCCCTCGTTTTGATGTTATAAATCTGCGTTAAGGTTGTTCCTTTAGTGTAATAGAGTAAACAGTTATACACTAACAGAGCCTTCCTGCAGAGAGATGAGAGGTCTGCTGTTGATCTGAACATCTGAGTGTTCAGGAAGCACTGAGTCATCTGTCTACTGTCTCCAGGCTGTCAGCATGATCATACATACAGTATCTGATCTCAACACAGTTAGAAACCTCTCTGTAGTCTCTGACTATATTCATGGAATGTTTTTAATCTCTGTGAACAAACTCAGTGTTCTAAACATTATGTCATTACTCCCTAAGAACCCGATACTGGACAGTTCTGACAGGACAGTCAGATAATGTCATCTGGCAGAACATGCCCCATTAATTATAATATTTACAGTAATACAGTATTAAGCTGAGCAGAAATACAGAGAAACAAAGTATGTTTTGGTGAAGCACGAAAACAAGAAGTACTGTATGTTATGGTACATAACATATAAGGGACATTTTATCAGGATCAAAATATTATGAATTGCTCATTACTAAGACCAGATCAGTCATCAGAGACACTGTGTAAAATTGGCGTTGTTCCTTTCTGCACTTCATGATTGGTGAGTTTTGTTTCTCTCCATCCTCCACTCGTCTCTGCCTCTCTCCTGTTAGGACACATTAAAACCACAGAACAATAAACACTAACTTATACGTTGTAAAACCAAGACTCTTGGTGAGGGATCTGTTGAATCAGGTCTCTAAAATACCAGTTTAACATGTTACTGTGATAAACACAAACTTTCTGAGATACTCGCCTGTGATTGGTTAAACAGAGAGGCCTCATGCTTTTGGTGCCGTGTTATTGGAAGAGTTAGATCCATCATCAGAAGCTGCATGGAAACAACCAGAGCAACTGAGCTGACCAGGAACACACAACTGACATGGAGGTAATCACACATCATAAATACACACACACACACAATGTTGAACAAGTCAGAACTTTTTTCAAGTTTAAGAAAGATTGTCTATGTGATGCACATATAGGTATCTGTGTGAAAATAGATATACTGTGAACATAGAACACTGTCTAGATACTTAAGTTTGATACTCACTGTTAGCTGGAGCAAAGCCTGAAACACAGAGATGACACAGCATTATTTATATCACTAGAAGAATTATGATCATATATCATCCCCACTATGAGCACTAGACAGATCCTACACACACACACACACACACGCACACACACACACGCACACACCACACACACACACACACACACACACACACACACACACACACACACACACACACACACACACACACACAGTGATGAGGTTTAATAAATAGTTCTCTCCTCTCACCTTTCTTGGGATTCCTCTTCTTCCAGATGACGACTCCACAGATGATGCCGACCAGCAGAAGAACACCAACCACAGCTCCAATGATGAGACCAGAGGAACCAGAACCTTCTGATCCTGTAACAACCACACAGAACATTCAGACTGCAGCTTGGGAGCCTCACATGCTGATGATGTCACATTCTATGGAGTCATTAGGAAGAGATCAGATGGTCACTGAGAAAGAGAGAGCCATTATATTAAGAACATTCTAGAACTGTGTATGTTGTCACCAGTAGTAGAACTCTCCAGGTAGAACACTTCTTAAATATGGCATGGCAACAACAAGGTTCAGGGTCAAATATGTGTATGTAAGAACGTGTTTATAAGTATGAATAAGGACCAGTAGCGTATAGGAATAAGAAACCGGTAGTGTACAGTATATTAGATTGAACAGAACATAGAGATACAACACTATACATCCTCCTAGTCATCCCTCCATCATTCTATCCTCATGTGAGGAAGTACAGTAACAAATGTGTATTTGTATTTGTCTTCTCAGCCCTGCTGGTCTCACCTGGGTTGTCCTTTCAGTGTTTCCAAGGTTGGTCTTCACCACAGAGCGCTCCAGTTTGGTGACAAAGTCCTCCTGAACCCCCGAGAGCTGAACCACACACTCATACCTCCCGCTGTCCAGGTCCTCAGGCTTCACTGTCAGGTGAACACTGTTCTGGAAGGTTCCATCCTCGTTGTGGAGAACCTCTCCATGCTCCACATCCTCGTACACCTGGTCTCCATCTCTCCTCCAGAACACCATGACACTTCTGGGGTAGAAGCCTGTAGCGTGGCAGGTGACTGGAGAAGAGGGGCTCTTCTGGAACAGAGACATGGAGGGGGGGACTGGAGGAAGAGGGAGAGAGAGACAGAGAGAGGGAGGGAGAGAAGGAGAAAATATATGTTTTTTAACTATTTATTTATTTAACTATTTATTTAAACTATTTATTTATTTACAATCAAAATCATATTCTCTGAGGTATACATTCCAGAAAGCATTATGGTTTACTGCTGTCTTCATCATATCAATAGTATGTGTGTACAACATAGTTATTAGGGGTGTAACAACACACTCAGCTCACGATTCGATACGTATCACGATACTGGGTTCACAATACAATGCGTATCACAATATTGTGAACAACATTTTAAATGAGACATTTCAACAATATTCTTTGTTGTACATACAACTTAGTTAACTCAGTTCAAGCGATTTCTGTGAATGCACGCGTGACGCAGGTGTAGAGTTGCGTGCTGGTAGCTCAACCAATAAGATTAAATGGATGTCATACTGTAAAAATATTGCCGGAACTCAATTTTTGCATTGCGATATATTGTTCCACAATATGTTGTTACACCCCTAATAGTTGTGTCATTGATGAGGTCATGTGACTCTACCTGTCCTCTTCAGAGTGCTCTTCCCATAGTCCACATACTTCTTCAGCCAGTCAATACACTCCTGGGTGTGGTAGTTCTTCAAGTACTCAAGCTGAGCTCTGTTCTGGTCCCACTTCATTTTGGTGATGAAGGCCTGCTGCACTGGAGCGATCCATCTCAGGTTCTTCAGATCCAGAGCCAGGAAATCCTCTCCATCATAACCATACTGACGATACCCATCTGTAGCTCCAGTCTCCTCATCCCAACTCACAACCATACATCTGCTGGACTGTGTGTACACCTGAGAGAGAGAGAGAGAGAGAGAGAGAGAGAGAGAGAGAGAGACAGAGAGACAGAGAGAGAGAGAGAGAGAACATCAGTACTGTCTGCCTGCTAGAGTCAAGTAAGATAAGATATGGCATCACAAACACACTGTACAGTATAAATACAAATATGTATTGTTCAGTATTTCATAGTAAGAGAACAAACACACATGCTACATGCATAACATAAAGATCAACACAGCTACATTAAATATGGTACAGAAACACACACAAACACACCACATATATCTGTACATGTGGTTCTGTACATACAGATACACACACAGCTGACGTACACATGCAGATACACACTAAAGATCCACACTGAGTAAGAAAGTCTTGTTGAGAGACCAGAATGTTCCATAAGACAGGAACCTATCTCCTGTTCCTGTAGAGAGAGGCAGCTTGATGGACAGTAACCCCCCTGGACACACTGGTCTATCATGGGGGGGGTCAGAGCCAGTGTGACTGTATCCAGAGAGACATGGAGTCCTGTTTCAGAGTGTGTGCTCTAACTCAGCTGGTCACACCTCATGTCAGGGAGGACACTCTACCACACAGGACCACAGAGGTGCTCACTCAGTATGAGGTCACACATCATGATGTCATCATCATCTAGCAGAGGTTCAAGCAGCCAGTCCTGAACCTGACACCCCAGCACACACACTCTCTGTCACTGCTACAGGGGGTCAACACCACCTACAGCCTGCACAGTGTGTGTGTGTGTGTGTGTGTGTCGTCCCTCTCTTCTACTGATGTCACTCCTTCACCACTCAGACTGACTGACTGACAGACTGGCAGCGTTAACATGGAGACATGGAGAGAGAGAGAGGGTGTATCTACACTGGCTAATGTTGCCATGGTGACATCTACAGCACTTGGTTGGAGGTAGCCATTGTGTTCAGTGCAGTGGTGTTGCTGTAACGTGTGTGTGTGTGTGTGTGAGAGAGAGACGGTGTGTGGGAGGTAGGGGTGTGTATGACCAGACCTCCAGGGAGATACCAGGGGGTCAGTATGGGTCTCTCCCTGTAGACTCTAACACAGAGGAGCGTCTCTCTGCTCTCTCCCTCCATCTGCTGGGATGGTTTCTTACTTCCATCACCTCAGTCACATCTCAGGTGAGGACGGTGACATGTTCCTCTGTCACCGTCACCAGGCGACTGCAGGGTGGCTGTCATTGTCCTGCAGAGCTGACGCCAGCTGGCTGAGGAACAGCTGTTCCTGCACATCAGCTGACATGCAGGGCGCACCACAACGCCTCTTACAAAGAACCTGCAGGGAGTTTGATACCAGTGACAGCTGATGTCATCGTCCATGTCACACGTTTAGAAGAAGTGTCCTGAAACACTAAACTTTCGACCACAGCGACTGGAGGAAGACACCAAAGAGACGCTCATTCCTGTTGAAGTCAGTCAGACGGACCACAGTGTTACCCCCAGCTAGTGGGCCTGGGCTCTGGGTGAGTCATAGACTGTTACATCAGCTCCTGCCACGCCCTCTTCCTCTCCTCCTGGGCCTCCCTAACCTGCTGCCCCTCCCCCAGCTCTCTCTCCCCCTCCCTGTGTGTGTGTGACAGAGAGAGAGGGGACAGATGTGCTGAGGCAGAGCACATCCCACCAGCTGCTCTGTGTTCTCCATCCAGACCTCGAGAAGCCCTCAGCCCTGCCTCTCCCAGGCTGCAGCTCCTAGCCTCTCCCAGGCTGCAGCTCCTAGCCTCTCCCAGGCTGCAGCTCCTAGCCTCTCCCAGGCTGCAGCTCCTAGCCTCTCCCAGGCTGCAGCTCGTAGCCTCTCCCAGGCTGCAGCTCCTAGCCTCTCCCAGGCTGCAGCTCCTAGCCTCTCCCAGGCTGCAGCTCCTAGCCTCTCCCAGGCTGCAGCTCCTAGCCTCTCCCAGGCTGCAGCTCCTAGCCTCTCCCAGGCTGCAGCTCCTAGCCTCTTCCAGGCTGCAGCTCCTAGCCTCTCCCAGGCTGCAGCTCGTAGCCTCTCCCAGGCTGCAGCTCCTAGCCTCTCCCAGGCTGCAGCTCCTAGCCTCTGCTCAGTCAGGCTGTGCTTCAGGACGTTGGCTCCTGTGTTGATCTAGTCCTCCTGCTGTGCCTGCTTGTCCCTGGCCTGATGCTGCTTCTCTCTCTGCTCCAGTTCCCTCTGCTCTGACTCTGGTCCCCGTCTCCAGTCCCCTGTCTCAGCCCTGCTCCCCTACCTGGAGCCCCGCTCTGCTGCCTGCTGGGACCCCACTCCACACCTGCTCCCCCTGACCCTGCCCCAGCATCAGTCCTGCCTCCCTGCCCCAGCTTCAGTCCTGCCTCCCTGCCCCCTGCCCCAGCCTCAATCCTACCTCCCTGCCCCTACTTCCCCTAACCCAATCATGCCTCCCTACTCCAGCCTCACTCCTGCCTCCCTGCACCTACTCCCCCTGCCCCAGTACTGCCTTCCTATCCCTGCCCCAGCCTCACTCCTGCCTCCCTGCCCCTACCCCAGCCTCACTCCTGCATCCTACTCCCCCAGCCCGGCCTCAGTCCAGCCTCCCTGACCCTACTGCCCCTTCCCCAGCCTCAGTCCTGCCTCCCTACTCCTGCCCCAGCCTCACTCCTGCCTGATTGCCCCTACCCCAGCCTTGGTCCTTCCTCCCTGCATCCTACAGCCCCTGCTCCAGCCACACTCCTGCCTCCCTGCACCTACTACCCCTGCCCCAGCCTCACTGCCCCTACCCCAGCCCTGCCTACCTGCACCTCCTGCCCCTGCCTCACTCCTGCCTCCCTGCCCCTACCCTAGCCTCAGTCCTGTCTCCCTGCATCCTACTCCCCCTGCTCCAGCCTAAGTCCTGCCTACCTGCCCCTATTCCCCTGCCCCAGACTCAATCCTCCCTCCCTGCCCCTACCCCCTTTGTCCCAGACTCAATCATGCCTCCTTGCCCCGGCCTCGATCCTGCCTCCCTGCCCCAGCCTCAATCCTACCTCCCTGCCCCTACTGCCCCTGGCCCGGCCTCAGTCCTGCCTTCCTGACCTGGATGTGTTCTAACTCCACTGATGGTGCAGATGAACAGTGGAATGAGTCCAGGGTGTGTTCTGTGTTCTATATGACTATAGTCTGTTACTACTTCTCTGCAGACTGATACAGTACTGGAGCTTCACATCAAACACCTCTGAACAGTGTGTGTGTGTGTGTGTGTGTGTGTGTGTGTGTGTGTGTGTGTGTGTGTGTGTGTGTGTGTGTGTGTGTGTGTGTGTGTGTGTGTGTGTGTGTGTGTGGATATGTGTGGGTGTGTGTGGATGTGGACTGAAGAGTGAATGTCAACACGTGTGTGTAGTGCATGTAGTGCTGGAGCTAAACATCCAACACCTCTGGACAGTGTGTGTGTGTGTGTGTGTATGTGTGTGTGTGTTTGTGTGGATGTGTGTGTGTGTGCTACAGAGTGATACGTCCATACATGTGCGTTTGTGTGTCTGACTGTAGTCCTGTGTGTACGTGTACTCTGGTCCTGATGTGTGTGTAAGGGTGTGTATGTGTGTAGTGTGTACTGTGTCCTGAGTGTGTGTATGTGTGTAGTGTGTCCTGAGTGTGTGTATGTGTGTAGTGTGTCCTGAGTGTGTGTATGTGTGTAGTGTGTCCTGAGTGTGTGTATGTGTGTAGTGTGTGTATGAGTGTGTGTATGTGTGTAGTGTGTGTATGTGTGTAGTGTGTGTATGAGTGTGTGTATGTTTGTAGTGTGTCCTGAGTGTGTGTATGTGTGTAGTGTGTCCTGAGTGTGTGTATGTGTGTAGTGTGTCCTGAGTGTGTGTATGTGTGTAGTGTGTGTATGAGTGTGTGTATGTGTGTAGTGTGTCCTGAGTGTGTGTACGTGTGTAGTGTGTCCTGAGTGTGTGTATGTGTGTAGTGTGTCCTGGGTGTGTGTATGTGTGTAGTGTGTGTATGAGTGTGTTCATAGTGAGCTCCACTTTGTGATGTGATGTTGAGTCTCAGCAGATCATGATGGTTCTGACAGCATCATAACCCAGGACTCCTTTACTGTCTGACTGTGTGTGTTTGTGGATGTGAGTGTGGATGTGTGTGTGGATGTGTGTGTGGATGTGTGTGTGGATGTGGTATAATTTGAAACACGGATGGTAACAGACGGGTAATATATTAGTTTTTCTGAACATTTCTAGCGCATTCGTTTCATTAGAAGGCAAACCGCACCACTGCGGCTAATCTACCGCACTTGGCCAGATTTGGATGGGGTACGGCAGGTGTGTCGTGCATCAAGTTGCATTTTTCCAACTTTTGCAGTGCTTTGCCACAGAAGAGGAGCACACATGTAGTATGTTTATGGGATCACAAGAAAACTTAGTTCCATATTTGTACTGAGCTAGCTATAACTGTTTATTACATGACTGAATACTCGATTCTGTTGGCCTACAAATAAAAAACATTTCACAATTCTACTTAACCTGGCAATACTGGATGCGGAAAATTCGACATTTTGGAAGGCGCTACCACGGTTACACGGTATAGTCATAATCAGTGTCTTAGACGAAATTCATACCAGTATATTTCTATACCATTCCATCCACCCTTACTACACACATACACACCAATGTACCTACACACACACCTGTGTACCTACACACACACACAATACACACCCATGTACTTACACACACACCTATCTACCTACACACACACCTATGTGCCTACACCAATACACCTACATGCACACACAAACACACACACACACCTATGTACGTACACATATACAAACCCAGTGTTTCCCCTACCATTATATTGGGGGGGGCGCTCCGCCCCCCCAAAGGCCCCTCCCGCCCCCCCTGGAAGGTCAAGTTCGTTTTGTAAAAAAAAACATTTAAGGTTACCTTTCATATAAAACAGGTCTATAGATTGCTCTTTTATTAAGCAAACTAAATGGCCTTATGTTATCTTATTTACACAACGGCATGTCATTCTCCGCCACCGCCACCCCGTCGCCCGCTTTGTTCTGTACCTGTGGACTTGGACTGGTTGAAGCGATCCTTTACAATCTGAATGTTGGCTTTGAAGGTCTGATGGGCACCAATCGCATTCTGAGTCTGTCCCTCCCAGTAATCAGCTCCTACATTGCTTTTCATCCAGTCAGTCTTGGGGACCATCCTCTTGGTGTTGCTGTCGAAGTAGACAAACTGAGCATTGTCCACCAGTCCAACGATGGTGAACTCTGGGAAGTTGAGGTCCCCTGAGACTGCAGTGTAGAAGTTCTTCAGAGAGTGGGTGACTGAGGAGAGAGAAAGCAGACACGTCTGAATATTAAATTGTCAGTACCTCTGTGAATTATAGAAAGTGATTCAAATTGAAGGTATATTTCATAACACAACATTTAAGGTAAGTAATAAAGGTAGATAATAGTGCATGGTGTACATCCAAAGAACAACAGGTTATTAAAACCATCTTGCTCATGACTATCAAATGCTTCACAAGTCTGACCCAATATGTTCAAACAAACATTCAAGTAACCACCCTGACCCTATCTGCAATAAAGATTACACCACCAGCGACAACAAATAAATAATAATTCAAATATATTTTTTACATGTTTACAATGTTTGGTAACAGTTTGATTACTATTGTATGGTTGACCAATACACTATTTCGTTTTTACTGCTACATTTCATTTATTTTAATATTTTTGAATTTTAAATGCACAATAGTTTTTTAAATAACACATAAATAAGAATTCAGTATATGAAATCTGTTATTTTGTCTTAGTTAGGAAAGTAATGTTTAGCTAGGAAAGTCTGGTGCATTTAGTCTCTTCCACATGGTGGAAGCAAGGTAGGCCTATAAGGTGGGAGGTATAGGCCTACAGTTTATTATTAATTCAACTACGGTATCGGATCGGTATCGGGTATCGACGGATACATAAAGCCCAGGCATCGGCCTGCCCATCGGGAGCAATTTGGGGTCTTGCTCAAGGATACTCCGGCACATGACCGAGGAGGAGTCGGGGATCGAACCTCCAACCTTGCGATTAGCAGACAACCCTCTCCACTCCCTGAGCCACAGCCGTCCCCGACATAGGATAGGCTACATGTCAGGTGCATAGTATTGTCAACTGCTGGACCCTGGAAGCCCAGTTACAGAAGTTAATCTCCAGTAGCCTATACTATTATCCACATGTTAAATAGACACTAGTGACTACTAGTCTAAAACCACTGGCATTTATCTTCAACCCTCTCAATTGCAAACGCTTAGAAATTGAAAGGAAATGCCTCTTGCTCAACCGATTCTATATGTTCCCATCACTTTTGAGAGAGCCCAAGGCATATGCATTATTATGTCTATGAACCATCTTGTGTTATGTGGCTATAAGAGTACGAAAACGGTTCAGTTTGCTACATCACAAGACTTACACAGAACAGACTAATTTATAACACAAAGTGAACTTTCATGGTTTTCAAATTAAATGAATGAAAACATAAAATTGCAAGTTCGCAGGTTACGTTATAGCCTAATAACAAAAAAAAATGAGAAGAAAGCCCTCCTGATGTTGTGCTTAATGCTGAATTTAACATAATTACTATGACTTAAGAAATTCAAGAAGTTAGGTTGTGAAAGAATTGTGAAAGTTGTACAAAGTCCTTCTGCATTCGGTGTCAAGTTAATATCTCTAAAGACAAAAAAACGTGTGAAAACGAAAAATAAAGGCTACTTAATCCTGAATGTTTACAAACATGAAATTGGTCTATAGGGTGACAATTGTTGTGAAAGTTGAACAAGACTCTGCACAAGACGACAAAACAATCTATAAAAAACAAAACGTAATAGCCTATGCTATTTTGTCCTTTTCTCATAGTAGTCGAGCTGTTGAATATGAAAATCAAATCATCTTTACCTCACTGTAATGTAATTCCTACCTGTAGGTGTAACTAGTTACCAGGCAGAACTGACACAGCCATGTTATAAAGTGGTTAATCAAAGAGCAGAATAGAGCCATAGCTACACGTTGGTAAGTAAAAAGGTTTTTGTCAGCAATAAACACCGTACAGCACATATTACGGCTTGTACCAAGCAGATGTATAGAACCAGCAAAAAATCCTGTTTAATGGCATTGCTTCCCCTATAAGATAGTTAGAGCTAGATTGATCAGTAGATAATTATCTTAACGGTATAATTTGCTTACCCGCGTGAGCTCCGTATATCCCGAGAAAGAGAAGAAAGGGGAGCTTCATTTTGATGTTAGCCGGTGGTGAGTGTTACTAAGCAAGAACTTAACTCGACACTTTTTGCTGAATCAGAACTGACAGAAACTGACCTCCTCTATGTAGAAGTACAGCGACAATGAAGAGGGAGAGAGCCTCTCACCGGTAAATATTAGTATTCTGGGGGTTTGAGCCAATGGAAATTAAGATAGCTGCTGCGCGTCATTAAAATCCAAGGCAAATTTAGCAGCAGAGGTTTGTTATGGAAACCAAAAGTAAGAGATCTATTGAAATGACTGTGCAAATCTCTTCTATGGCCTGTTTATGCTACAGTTTGAAAGTCAGAGGATATTGTCCAAAAGCGTCAGGATATGGCTATTATTCAAACATGATTGTTTGTTGGATAGAATCGTCAAATATTCAAGATTATTGCTCAGTTGTTATGTTTAATTTTTTTTCTTTCTCAGTCTTAAATTGGTCAGGTGTTATTATGACCTTTGGTTGTTTTGCAGCCTGAGTGTCGGAAGATCAAGTATCTGAAAAAAACTGCATCCCAAACAGCTTCATTCTGTAATGAAAGTATGAAACAATGTTTGGGACGTAACCTGTGGTGGTTTGGTGAACCTATCCTGTAACGATCGTCAATGTTTTGGCTTTAGTTCTCTTCCTGTCAGCTATGTTCTAACTCATACATACTTGACTTTACAGAATGAGTCTTTGTCATGTTGTGCTGGAGCCTGGGTGTTATGAGGCCTCTGTGTCTGAACACCAGAGGATATCTTTGTCTGCTTGAATTACAGAGTGTGTGTCCTGTAAGGGTTGGTCACAACCAAACTACATTTAGAAATCATTTAAAGTACTAGAAGAACTTTAAAAACATACAATTTAACATTAGTGAAAATCTGAGTGAAGTAGCACAAAGTGACACTGACAGTATGAATGTTGTATATGTATGTTTGGGACCATTCTAGAATGGTGTTTATGAGTGAACTAGGAGGCCATGCTTTAAGAAATGCAGATGGTCTATGACACAAAACCTGAGGAATAATTGATTACAGTCTTTAAAAGATCCATCATGATGTATTCAAATGGTTTTGATGGGTGTATGTGGGTTTGGTAAGAAACAAAACTAAGTAGTCTCAAATTATATTAAAAAAACATGCAGTAAACCGAAAGAACAGTCTGTATGATTTTGATATGGTTTAGTTGAACAGCGTCAAGCTGTAAAATGCAACAATAAAACCACATACGCAGCAAAGGTTTGGAAAGTACCTGTCTCGACAACATGCAGACACACCCACACACGATACGGATGGAGAAGATGGTGGATATGGGTCACACCCTGTTCCTTCCTCCATTTTGAGTGTCATCTCTTCTCTAGTCCTGAGATGAACAACACTGTGCAGGACTGAATACTTTCTTATGAATTTCCACATCCTTATACTGTACACATAGCTGAGGGAACGATACAACTTCTCTATTTCATTATTGTCATAATAACAATGTTTTGTTCAGCTATAACACAGACACTGAGTAAGATTTATCATGATGTGAGAGGAATGGTGCAGGTGATTTTGGTTGCTTGTTTGATGATTCTTGAGTTTTCTTACTTTTCTTTGTGAGGAAGTTGTATCAAGATGCAATGTTGATTGTGAGGGTGATTGATTATTGTATTTAGATGTTATGTTTATTCTGGAATACTGAGCATTTTGCCATGTACCCTGGTGAGGCATTAAAACCAGTCAATGAATACAGACCCAGTCTCAGACCGTTTATGACTGGAAAGTCCCTTCTTATGAGCTGGGTAACAGCGCCCTAATAGGTAGAAACACTAAACTGCATCTGATGTTTCTGAGAAATCAGCTGCCTGGTCACTTGACTGGCTGGTTGATCCACTTTGAGTGTTTCTGTGCCAACTGGCAACAACAGACTGACAACCAGGAAGTTGGTTTGAGGTTAATGTCTGCCTGTCTTTCAACCCTGAGCCATACTTTTATTTACATGGCTCTCTTTCAACCATTACATGCTTTTTGCCACCCTGTTTGTCTGGATTCTTGAGACCAGGGTAATTCTGTAATAGTTCTTGTCAATTAAGGTTTAATTACAAGCAAGTTTAACACCAGCAAATTGAGATTGGGATTATTGCAATAAAACATGTAGGCCTTGATAGTTTTTTAATGATTTTAGATGCTTAGAGAAATCATGAGGGCATGCAGAATGCTCTACTCTGTTTCAATATGCAATTTTCACAATGTTTAAAATATTTGGCTTTCCAGGATCTGATCATGTCCTGAAATAACCCCACATTAACTTGTCATAGGCCGCTATTCACTCATGTACTCTGACCAAAAATTGTGTTAGATCGCCACCGTGTGGATGATAATGCGTGCAAAGTGAAAGTGAAACAAAAAGTGGAATTTCAGGGGAAATCCAACGACCAAAACAATTCTTCGTGAAGAAACGAACTACGTGTAGACTACAACTGTCCATCGACAACAATCATGGCAAATATTTCGACGATTTACAAGCTTTCTTTGCTCGCACTAACTTACTTCATGCACGGTAAGCCAAAGTAATTTGCAGCTATAACGCCATATCTCTTTTTATCTAAAGAAAACCTTTACAGTTACTTTCATATATGTTTCATATTTTTAAACAGTTTGTCTTAAAAGTAGATTTCCATAGTTATCTTAAATGCGCAATCTACAATCTACATCGCTGTCTCCTCCAGTCGGTGCGTCGACTTGCCCGGTTCTGGAGTGCTGGTTCGTGCTGGAGAAGCCAGGCAGAGGGTTCCCTGCGGCTATGACCCAGGAGAAATCTCTGTTGGTCATCGGTACCGACCCAGAAAGCCAAGGAACCGGATCACTACTGAAACCATCGTCAGACATAAACCCAGAGAGGGTCTACTACATCACAGGTCGGTTTAAACAGCCACTGGATGTGTTGAAGTGATATGAGTGTGAGTAGATAGAGGAGGTGGTTCAGATCATGTTTGACACACTGAGATGCCCTTTAGTTGGAAAACCAACTTCTAACCTCAGTCAGTTAAGTTTCATGATACAGTAAAGCTGGTTGATATGTCACATCTCACTGATAAAAGAATCCCTCTTGTGATTCCTTTGTGTCCCAGACCCTGCTGCCACCTTCTGCCACTCCTCCCTCCACCCACCAGGGGGTGCTGTGGAAAAACCCCAGTGTGAGCTCAACCCCTTCCAGCCGCAGCCCTCCACCGTCCAATGGGCTGCGTCGCTCACAGACTCTGCCCTCAGCCCCATCTACCTGCAATCTGATTGGTACTCTGCAGCCTTGCAGGGCCTTGACAGACAGCTGACCCTGTCCAGTGTCATGCGCGCTCCCACGGCAACTAAAGAACCCAAAGGTGCAGACATCTACATTAGATACAGACCAGTTGAGACTGGGAGAGGTTAACATCAATGTAAGATCAGCCTGATATTCTTGTTCTCCAATTTCACCCCATTTTCTTTGCCTCTTCCCTCCTTTTTTTCTCTCCATCTATCCATACCTTCCTCCATCTCTTCTTCCTCTATTCTTCACTCCCCCAGTGATCCTCAGTGTGTTCAGCAGAACCGTGAGGGTCCAGTCCAGACTGGGAGAACCGGTTCTCCTGGACTGTGGGTTCTGGGTGGACCCCTCCTCTCCCCTCTCCGGGTCGGGCTTTGCCGTGGAGTGGCGGTACCAGTTCAGGGGCGACGGACGATTGGTTCTGGCCTACGACGGCAAGGGCGACCGATTGGCTGATAACTGGGAGGCAGGGGCGGGGCTGGACATTAACGCCCTCCACACGACAGGAAACGCATCACTGATCCTGCAGGAAGCCCAGGTGCGCCACTCTGGAACTTATATCTGCACGGTGTATCTGCCCTATCTGCTGGCTCAGGTGGCGGTGGACCTGGAGATAGTGGGTGAGACGCAGCTACACTTATATGTACTCTAAATATACTATTAATATAGGAAATGTATATTATAAACATGGAGATGGAGAATGAAGCTGCAGCATGACTATTCATTGAAGAGTTATTCATCCAGTTAAGGACTAATTCTTATTTACAGTAACAACCTCCTACATTATGGACAATACCAGAGCATGAAAGTGGTGATCATCCTTTAATACCTCATTCTGGCCTTCTGGCTGTCCCTCCCTCTCTCTATTCCTTCTCCTCCTTCCTGTCTCTCCTCCTCTTTGTCTCTCTCCTCCTTCCTGTATCTCTCCTCCTCCCTCTCCTCTGTGTATATCTCTCCTCCTTCCTGTATCTCTCCTCTTCCCTCTCTGTGTATATCTCTCCTCCTCCGTCTCTCCCAGAGCCCCCCTCCCTCTCCATCTCCCCCTCCCCGCTCCCCCTCTCCGCCCCGGGCCAGCTGGTGGTGGTGCAGTGTGAGGCGTCAGGCTTCGCCCCCCTGTCCCTGGAGCTGGGCTGGGAGCTGAGCGGGGCAGGGGGGGTCCAGGACCTGGGCCGGGGCAGCGTGACGGGCCACAGGCAGGCCTCTGACGGCACCTACAGCCAGAGCTCCCGTCTGGAGCTGGACCCAGCCAGGGTGGGGGGTGAGCGGGGGGGGCAGGTCAGCTGTGTGGCCGTCCACCAGGGCGGCATCCGACGAGTCAGCGTGTCCCTCAATGTGATTGGTGAGAGAAGCAGCACCGCTGCACAGTATAGTCTTACACTGATGCGCAGATCACATTGATAATGAAAGAAAAAAGTCTAATGTGATATGTTGATGATTTAATAGAAGAGTATGGTTCATATAGTCTCATTTCTCTTTCTTTTTCTCTTTTTCTCTCTGTTGCTCCCAGGAGTCAGCACTCCCTCTATTGAGGACTCCATGGCGATGGTTGCCGTGGCGCTGGGACTCTATGGCGTGATCAAGGTTTTCTCCTGGACAATCAGCAGCTCTGGTAAATAAACCATCATCCATCTATCTACTGTATACATGTATCTATTCATCTATACATGCATGCATCCATCCACCCACTAATCGACTAGCCAAATAAAAACCGAAACAACCAACCAATCATTAGATCTATCAATAACCAATACAATGGAAGATGTGTCTAACTCTTACTTGTATTTCCTCAGACTCCACTGCTGCTGACACACAGGAGAAGGTAACACACATACTCCTCTGACTCTCTTCCTCCATGTCTGACTCTCTTCCTCCATGTTTGACTCTTTTCCTCCATGTCTGACTCTTTTCTTCCATGTCTGACTCTCTTCCTCATGTCTGACTCTTCCTCATGTCTGACTCTTCCTCATGTCTGACTTTCTTCCTCCATGTCTGACTCTCTTCCTCCATGTCTGACTCTCTTCCTCATGTCTGACTCTCTTCCTCATGTCTGTCTCTTCCTCATGTCTGACTTTCTTCCTCCATGTCTGACTCTCTTCCTCCATGTCTGACTCTCTTCCTCATGTCTGACTCTTCCTCATGTCTGACTCTCTTCCTTCATGTTGGACTCTCTTCCTTCATGTATGACTCTCTTCCTCCATGTCTGACTCTCTTCCTCCATGTCTGACTCTCTTCCTCCATGTCTGACTCTCTTCCTCCATGTCTGACTCTCTTCCTTCATGTATGACTCTATTCCTCCATGTCTGACTCTCTTCCTCATGTCTGACTCTCTTCCTCATGTATGACTCTATTCCTCCATGTCTGACTCTCTTCCTCATGTCTGACTCTCTTCCTCCATGTCTGACTCTCTTCCTCCATGTCTGACTCTCTTCCTTCATGTTGGACTCTCTTCCTCCATGTCTGACTCTCTTCCTTCATGTTGGACTCTCTTCCTTCATGTATGACTCTCTTCCTCCATGTCTGACTCTCTTCCTCATGTCTGACTCTTCCTCATGTCTGACTCTCTTCCTCCATGTCTGACTCTCTTCCTCATGTCTGACTCTTCCTCATGTCTGACTCTCTTCCTCCATGTCTGACTCTCTTCCTCATGTCTGACTCTTCCTCATGTCTGACTCTCTTCCTCCATGTCTGACTCTCTTCCTCATGTCTGAATCTCTTCCTCATTTTTGACTCTCTTCCTCATGTCTGACTCTCTTTCTCATGTCTGACTCTCTTCCTTCATGTCTGACTCTCTTCCTACCTGCTGGGTTTACTTCAGGCTGGCTTGGTGTTTAGTTAACCATCCTTCTAACGTGTCTCTGTTGCAGAAGGAGAATTAAAGAGGAGGAGCTGCAAAGGGACCAGGGGTAAGATAGGGTGGATTTATGTCTGTTTACAGTAAATGACTTTTATTCTAAGGGTACTGGGGGATTTGAACCTACAGTGCATACAGCATATATGTATCGTCAATACCTATATTAAATTGTATAGTATAAAATATGATTATAGTTATAGTTACACATAGTCTAGGTAGAATACAATATTTACTGAATGTTCAGATAGTCAACCCAGATCTTTTTCTTTCCAGTGGTGCCTGAGAACTGAAGAGACCAGGACTGTTTGTAAATGTGCATGTTTATACTTTTCTCTAAAGAAGTCAAATGGCTGAGTGGTTGTTAATATTCTTCTTTCTCTCTGATGATATTACAGTAGAGACAGTCATTTATCGTAGACATTTTGTACAGAATGAGGGAGTTGAGTTTTTGAGAGTTGAGTAGTGTTGTGGTTTTCTCTCATATCATGTTTAGATGGTTTACCTTTTTCTTTCATTGTTTGTAGCTGCAAATTTGCATAAATTGAATAAAACGTGATTGTTTTTTATAAAAAATCGATGCTGTGTTATGAATCTAAAAACAGAATATAATGGTTATTTGTTGAGAAATGTTACATTTTATTTTAAAGCAGGAACATATCTCATGAGCCTGTTAGTCCTACATATGAACCTTTCAGGTAAAAATCCTGGTTTCTGACCACAGACAACATGCATAGCTCCATTATAAATTATTAATCTAGTCTTGATCAGTGTTTCCCAAACCTGGTCCTCAGGACCCTCTGCCCTGCATGTGTTAGATGTTTCCCTTCTCCAGTACACCGGATTCAAAGGAATGGGTCGTAATGAAGCTCAGCGGAAGCCTGATTCATTTGAACCAGGTGTGTTGGAGCAGGGAAACATCTAAAACACGCAGGGCAGGATTTCCTGGTGACCAGGGTTGGGAAACACTGGTCTGGATCTCATACTGATAAATGTATCTCCACTAGATGGTGGCGAAACACCATGTGTCGCCCACCACCATAGAGAAAGAGCGCCATCTAGTGGTTAGGAATGGTGATTGCAAGTCTCCCTCTTTCTCTCTTTTACTCTGTATTGCTCTCTCTCTCCCTCTCCTCTCTTTCTCTCTCGTCAGTGGTCAGAGGTTGAGGACAGTCCAGTTACAAACACAGTGTAGAAACATCCCAGTCTTTACTGAGCAGGGTCAGATTGAGGAGTCTCTCTGATACTTGTTTGGTTTTAGGTAAGATACGTTCTCCTGTTTGGACTGAATGAGATTGAATAAGACAACTCGAAAAGAATGGTGATGTGATCATGGCTCTTGATTTGAAGAAGAGTCGATGGTAATAACACAGACAGTGGCAGCTAAAACAAAAACACTCACTTCTTGGCACAGTTGTTGTGGTCATACCAGACTGTGATTTACTAAATGGTCAGTTTATGTTCAAATATAAAAGCAAATAACAGGCCAGTAATGTCAGCTTTTACAATAGCTCTGTCATTGTCCATAACAAATATGGCCTTCATAGGTATTCAACACAGGAAATCCATTATCCTTGATCTTTCAAAAAGGGGAATGGGTTATGAAAAAGAGAGAGCGAGCGAGCAAGACCGAGAAAGCAAGAAACAGAGAGAACGAGAGAAGGAAATAATGAAATAGAGGGAGAGAGAGATGAACAGTTGGTAGAGGCTTCAGTAAACACTTGAAGGCTTCTGTGAATCAATATTCTATTTATTCTCCTACACTGCATGTAGGTATTATTTGCACAACATTTGATGAAAACCGACAAACAATTTTTACAGCATTGCAACACCCTGATGAAATTAGGACCATGAGTTATAGGACATGTTCTGTACTGATGTTTAAAATGGTGTGTGTCTGTACTGATGTTTAAAATGGTGTGTGTGTCTGTACTGATGTTTAAAATGGTGTGTGTGTTGCAGCATCCTAGGACACACATGTAGAAACAAGGATACCTTACCTCTGCTGCAGTAGTTTCAATACTTATTATTATACCTATCAGGCCCAGCCTCAATGTTAGACACATGCATGCATACACACTCACAAGTATGCACACACACTTACAAGCATGCACACACACACACTTAGACACACAGACACAGACACACGCCCATACTGTTCACACAGACACACACACACACACACACATTGCTGTAGCGCTATCACAATTTGAGAGATCTCAAGCCTTCTATCATCACCATCAGTCTGTCTAAATGACTCTCATCTCTCTCCAGCTCTGCTCTCACTCCCCCATTTTATCTCTCCCTCTTTCCTCCCTCTCTCCTCCCTCCACCACACAGCACTGCTTGTCTCATTCATTTCTGCTCACAACATCCCGTCCTCTCTCCCTCCATCTCCTCATTCATTCCTATTCCACCTCTCATTCTCTCCTCTCTGTCTATCTCTCCTTTAACTCCTCCTGCTCCCCCTAATCTCTTACCTCTTTTCTCCTGCACCCTCATATCTCTGTCTTTCCTTCTCTCACATCCTCCCCCATACCTCCCGTCTCCCATATCTCTCTTTCTCCCTCTCTCCTTCTCTCACCCCCCATACCTCTCCTCCCTCCATCCCTCTCTCCTTGATGTCTGAGTGATGCTTGTGTGACGGATGGTCTAATGGGAGAGGATGGAACATTAAAACCATCATTCACAGGGATGTAATGTTCCAAAGCTTTCACTGGAGCTTGCTCCAGATACTCCATACGTGTGTGTGCACTGTACACGTGTGTTTTTGTGCATGTGTTTGTGTCTGTGTGTGTATGAAAAAGTAGGTATGTAGAAAAGAGAAAATATTGTTGTATGAATGTGCACATTTGTGTATGTGTTTGTGTATGTAGCTGTGTGTGTGTCCAGTGTGTGTATGTAGGTATGATTGTGAAAGTGTGTGAAGTTGATCTTAGTGTTATACTCGGGCCTGAGAGTTGTAGTGGTAACAAATGAGAATAAATATATATAATTACAGGAAGGACCTTAATGCACCTATGGGTGTCCTGTGAATGTGCCTGCTTCAAACAGCCAGTTTAAAACCTACTATCCATCACCTCAGGCTGGTATATGGAAGGCCTCTCTCCAGAATATCCTGATTGATAAAACATGGAGGTATGAAAGCAGTTTTCCTGGACCATTTTCATGCACACACACACACACACACACACACACACGCAGACACTTTTTCTCAACAACAGAAACCTGTGAAGACTTGTGAAAGGTAGGACACTAATGAGGACCAATCACATGATGGTGTCAAAACCAGATTTCAGGGGCCTCAGTACAAAAACACACACACACACACACACACACACACACACACGTACACACAGGATACCCTCTGGCTGGTGAAACAGGATAACTACACCCAGGTGCTTCATCCAGGAAGAGGAGAGTGTTTGTGAGGTCAAAGGTCACCTGACACTTGACAGGAAACAACATCAACAATGACCTACATGTAGAATCACAAGCGTGTGAAACTACAGATACCTACAGTGAATGTGTGGACACTGTAAGCAGAGATACACGTAGAAATACACACATACACAGTTTTATTTAAAAAACTAAATGCACACTAGAGCGGAAAGACACACAAGCCACCTAGATCTGGTGAACAGGCTTGCTGATGTGTCATTGGTGTTTTGTAGGTGGTGAGGGTGGTTTTGCTGGGGTGGGGGGAGTGGGGATAATTTCCTGCCCTGACACACACACACACACTCAGACACACACACACACACACACAAAACTGAATATGTGAGCTAGAAACAGCTGGTTCCAATATGTGGTCCAACCATAAAATACTTTGTATTACCCAACCTTACAATGCAACACCAGAGGTGCCCCACCTCACACACACACACACACAGACACACACACACTCACACAGCTCCCACATATGATTTACATTACACACATGTGCACAGTCACTGGAGACTGTATGACTGCAGGTAACAGGACTACAAGAGAGGGACCTGAACAGTGATTACATGACACAGACCCTCTGGGTACAGGGCTGGTACACCTTCATCATCACCACCAGCATCACCAGGATAAAAGTTTCCTACCCAGAGAAAGGTGTGTATTCTTTTTCCAAACTAGCTTCCAGTGGTGTGAAATTGCCACTATTAGTCTCCTAATGTGCTTATTGCACTGATTGATTTCAAACATCTGAGAATGTTTGAATGGTGTATAATGTGAGGCAGCTTGCTGGGGGAACAACCTGTGACTGGTGCAGGGAGAGATCACACACCAGCACTGACATGAGTCCTACTCTGATAGGAGTGGTTGGTGGTCAGGATGGAGAGAAGACTGCCAGAGAGAGGACGAGAGAGAGAGAAAGTGAGAAAGAGAGATTGAACGTGAAAGAGACAGCAAGAGAGGGAGGAAGAGAGGGTGATTGAATGAGAGAGAGAGAGAGAGAGAGAGATGGAAAATAGACGAAGAGATGGAAATGACTGAATTAAGGGAGAGGATCTGGATCTGTTTTGCTTAATGTCCAGGGTTTATGAGGGCTGTTAAATAGTCTTTTTACAATGCTTGGCTGATCCACACACACACGCTTACATGTATTAAATTATTTATGATGTAGTCTATGTGTGGGTTGCCATGGTGGCTCACTGGGTGTGTATTACATGAGCTGAGGCCTTCCTGGAGCGGGCCAGGTCCCTCACCTGCATAAACACACTCTCTCACTCTCTGTCTTCACCTGCATCAACTCTCTCTCACTCTCTCAGACTCACTCTCATGGTTGTAGCCCACTGCTTCTCATCCAAGTTCATCAGGTCAAATGAATTGAACTAATCCCAGTTTTTTCCACTAAGTGGCTCTCCACAGTTTGTTGCTTTTCTGAAGAAACAGTCAGGTACAGAGAGACAGACAGGGGATCTAACACATACAGACACAGACAGGTGCAGAGAGACAGACAGGTGCTCTAACAGACAGACACAGGCAGGTACAAAGAGACAGACAGGTGCTCTAACACAGACAGACACAGGCAGGTACAGAGAGACAGACAGGTGCTCTAACACAGACAGACACAGGCAGGTACAGAGAGACAGACAGGTGGTCTCATTTGGCCCAGGCTGACAAGAAGGAGTATAAAAAAGCAGCTGATGAACAGATCTTAAACAGATGCTGCCTCTGAACGCTCTCTGGAAGGCATGCCCCTGTTCAGAGTGTGGAGTGGGCGTTCAGGAAGGTCTGGGTTGACGCTCGCTGCTCTCTCTCTCTCCTTTCTCACTCCAAGTCTCCTTACCCCTCTCTCTCTATTCTCCCATTCTCTCCTTCTTTCTCACTCTCACTCCGTGTCTCTCTCTGCTCTTTCTCTTTTTCTGGTCTCTCATTCTCTCTCTCCTTCTCCCTCTCTTGCTCCTGCTATCTCTCTCTGCTCTCTCCTGAGTCCTGACAGGAGATTACTGTGAAGAGTGATGGACAATCAAAGTAGGTTTTAACTCCCCTCCAGGCCTCAAAGGTGTGGTGCCTGGGTGCATTCACAAGCACTTAACGTTTTCATGTTCACATGGCAACAGCACAAGACACTCTATGGTAGATAGATCCCCCATGCCCAGGCCAGGAAGAAGGGTGGCTGGGAGTCACTTTCAAATTCACGAGCTGGTCTCATTTTGGGCCTACTGGGAGTAAAGGGAAATACCTAACTCTGACTAACGTAAACAAACCACACACCTCTTGGGAAGCTTGTAACTACAGCCCAGTGAAAATGATGGAACTAATCCTAATTTAACAAAGCAGATGTATCGAGACTACAGCTCTGAGGTCAGTTATGCCCCAACTCGTGTATTATGCAATTCACTTTCTATGTGGGAAGAATTCATCAAACTACACGACTTCATACACACACACAACTACAGCAAGTTATACAGTCTACTATTCATATTTCATGATTTTCTATGCATAGTTAATCTATGAGTTCAGCTGTTGGTCTTGTCCATATGGTGATGCCATGCTAGGGTACATCTTGAGTTAATTGATGCATCTTATGTCAGAGTAATTTACTTAAGATTTTTTTATTCCACCCTGTGTGCTTCAACAGTTTTTTTTCCTCAAGATAAAAATTGCCTCAAAATAAATCAAATACTATGAAATGTGAAAAATGTATGAGCCTACATTTACTGTAATCAAGCCATGCGGGAGGGCGAGATTCTGAAACTTTCAACAGAATGTTACGTTGTTAGCTAGTTCCAAAAAACTATAATTCTTCTACAAAGAGGACAACCCTTCCTCCTCCAACCACTGTACAATGTTCAATCCATCTAGAAGCAATCTGAATCGCAATTGTTCTTAGTTTAAAAAACATAGAATTCCAAAGACTGAATTTTCGCAATAAGAGTTTGGGGAAATATGAATATTGCTTTTCAACCAACCAGCTTTTCTGGGCAAAGTTTAGACTATGGTCTTGGAAGTGATTCAGCAAATCACTCAGTCTGGAGAGTATCTCTAGGCCTAGCCTAACACAGTTTAATATTGAGACCAAATGTGAAAGTTGCCACAGTGTGTTGTTACAACGTTGGTAAATGGGTTGAAAAGCGATTCAACAGTGTTTCTGGGGAGTCTGGGGAGGAAAATCATGTTTCATGATCATAACTTATTCACAACCTCCTAGAACAACGTTATTGCATTGTTGAGCTCCTCCATTCTCTGTGGTGGAAAGTCCCTGCCTGCCTGCATGGTCAACAACAGCAGGTGTAGTGAAGCTCTCACAGGGAGAGATGGAGTCACATTGCCCCCTAGAGGGGAACATGTGTTGCACTTGTAGGTTGATTTGCTTTGACTCTTTTTCCAGTTCCTCCAAAACTAACTCAATGGAGTTTCTGGAGACTCCATTGGCCAGTCCATGACTTGAACCCTACTGTCAGGTTTCTTCTAGGGTAGTTCTGACATAGCCTTGAGGTATGTTTTGGATCATTATCTCGGTGTAGGGTGAACCCCTGATCAACTAGGAGTATACCCAAAGCACCAGAGTATTACATGGTGCTGCAAGATGCTGTGGGAGCTGTTTTGGTTTAGTGGGCCACTCCCTTCAGTGTCTGGATCTAGCAAAAGAGCCCCAGATCATCACACCTCCTTGCATTCAAAAAACATTGAGGGTTATTATGCTCTGTCTGCAGTGGCGGTTCTACACGGGGGCCTACAGGGGCCAGTGCCCCTGTAAAAATGTCACTGGCCCCCCCTGTGGTCCCCCCTTAGCTGACTGAATAATAAAATGAAAATTAAATAAATTGTTCAAGTTATTACGATTGTATGCGCTAGCGCCAAAAGCGGAACTAATGTGCCCCTCTGATTAGACACTGGCCCCACTTGGCCCCCCCAGTAACATTTGTCTATTTTGTAACTTTTTCTTGCCATTATGGATTGTCAACATTATGGATATTAGCAATATACTACTTCCTGCAGTACAATGCTGTCCAAATAATGCTTAAGAGAATGTAACTCGTTATGTTCCAATAGAAAGTTTGTAATTAACAAATGCTGGGACAGCCTGTTTGTAGGAATGTAACATTCAAGGCAAAATGTACTTCCATAGTTGCAGAACAGATATAGCCAAAAAAATCATTCATTATGCCTTGTTCACTCAATGAGGCCTACAGGCCATAAACAGCAAATACAAGTTAAATCTACAGTGCATTGGAGTTTCACCTGCAAACTCTCAATCCATACATATCCTGTAGTTGCATATATACATATTTATTATACTTTGATGATAGTGACACACCCATTACCAGTCTCACACAACTACAGTGAATGTGGTTCTGATCACTAGCTCACTGACTGAAGCTCTCCAAGCAGGAAACACAAAGAACACGTGTGAACCCCTTTTATTTCTGTTTTAACCACATATACATAAGCCAAGCCCAAAGATCAGAATTGGGACTAAAGAAGCATCTTCGCTGAAGCTTCTGAAATAGAAAACGAATCACACAAGTGATCAATATCTCTCAAGAGATAAGCAATAACCTTTCACACATAAAAAACACTATAAAGGATTTTGTCTACCAGAAGAAACATATCACACACATGGATCAAAACGAACCCTCTCCCCACGTTAATGTTATAAAACTGTCTAAGAGTGAAAGTAGTTTGTACACCATCCTGAAGACTTAACGGCTATACAAGGACATAGCAGAGCACTGCTGCTATAGACTGTTGTCTATGGAGTTCCCATCAGAGATAGAGTTATGAAACAGGAGGATACCACTGTCCAGGCTTCCAGCAGCAACAACATGACAGTACAAACAGTGGGAGCTGGTCAATAAGATCTCTCTATGCTGGTCTCTCTCTAAGATAGTCTCTCCAGTTAGTTATAGAAGAGTGTAGCTGACTTCTAACATGTTTAGGAGACTAATGGGGAGAGTCTCCCCTCGTTTTGATGTTATAAATCTGCGTTAAGGTTGTTCCTTTAGTGTAATAGAGTAAACAGTTATACACTAACAGAGCCTTCCTGCAGAGAGATGAGAGGTCTGCTGTTGATCTGAACATCTGAGTGTTCAGGAAGCACTGAGTCATCTGTCTAATGTCTCCAGGCTGTCAGCATGATCATACATACAGTATCTGATCTCAAGACAGTTAGAAACCTCTCTATAGTCTCTGACTATATTCATGGAATGTTTTTATCTCTGTGAACAAACTCAGTGTTCTAAACATTATGTCATTACTCCCTAAGAACCCGATACTGGACAGTTCTGAAAGGACAGTCAGATAAATTTGAAATTTGTAAATTAGGCAACTTATATTTTATTGTATATTTTATTTTAAATATAATTCCACTTTAGTATAGATAGTATAGTTATATAGTATAGATATTTAGTATAGACAGTCCACATATTTAAATTTAAGGATACTATGGGCCCTATCTTGCACCCAGCGCAATTGACTTTGTCAGTGACGCAAGTATCATTCCTATCTTGCACTCGGCGCAAAGCGGATTTTTCCCTCCACGGGCGCACGTCGAAATGACCTTGCGCTCCCGGGGGCGGTTTTAGCGAAAAAGGAGGCGTGTTCTGGCGCAAACGTTCTTGGTGCTATCCTGCGGTTTCCGTAAAACCATTCCGCCACTGACCAGGAAAAAGGTGGTTTAAAGACAATGGCGCATTATTCAGATGCTATTTTAAGGGCGCAAGCTTGGTCCGTGCGCACTGCTGGCGAAGCCAGGGTATTCTTCCTGCGAAACTACGTATTGTTTTGATTTATTGTATGGCTAGCTGTGTTACATTTCGTTCATGTCAATGATTAATAAGATGTTCATGAGAAATCTGTATGTATGTGAACTTGAATTGTAACAACTGTGGCAATTTACCCCTACGCCTGTTTAACCGAAGCTAATTTGGGTAGGTTTCTTCTCCCATGCACATCAGAATCAGAATCAGAATTCGGTTTTCAATTTACTGTGGCAGGAAGGTGCAAACAGGTCTTAAATTAAGTTAAAAAACAGTTACACTAATTCTAAGAACTAAGCAATTAAAAAAAAATATATATATGTCAAAATAGGCTACATTTGAATGAGCAGCATGAGTGGGCAACTTAGTGCAATGAAACTGCTCTGCCTTTCCCATACAATGTCACTTCTCTATCGTTTACGGTCCTGACAAGAACGGCCGTCTCCTGTGAACCGCTGGCGTGCGCCTGGCAAATCCGCCGTTATAATAGCAATCCGCCATGGAACAAGCGCTGCTCTTAAAGGGAATGTGAGATGACGCTCTGATTGGCTTATTGCACGTTACGCCCAAACCACACCCATTAGTAATGTAGCTACCTCTTTTACATTTGCGTCAGGCGCAAAGTCATTTATCCCGCTGCTAAAATAGCAACCGCACCGGAGTCCCGCCCACTTGCGCTTTGCGCTTTGCGCTTTGATACTTGCGTTTCAGATCGTCAAAATAGGGCCCTATATGTTTATTGTATGCACCTTCCTGCCAAAGCAAATTCCTTGACTGTGCAAACTTTCATGGCCAATAAATCCCTTTCTGATTCTGATTCTGATTCTGATAATGTCATCTGGCAGAACATGCCCCATTAATTATAATATTTACAGTAATACAGTATTAAGCTGAGCAGAAATACAGAGAAACAAAGTATGTTTTGGTGAAGCACGAAAACAAGAAGTACTGTATGTTATGGTACATAACATATAAGGGACATTTTATCAGGATCAAAATATTATTAATTGCTCATTACTAAAACCAGATCAGTCATCAGAGACACTGTGTAAAATTGGCGTTGTTCCTTTCTGCACTTCATGATTGGTGAGTTTTGTTTCTCTCCATCCTCCACTCGTCTCTGCCTCTCTCCTGTTAGGACACATTAAAACCACAGAACAATAAACACTAACTTATACGTTGTAAAACCAAGACTCTTGGTGAGGGATCTGTTGAATCAGGTCTCTAAAATACCAGTTTAACATGTTACTGTGATAAACACAAACTTTCTGAGATACTCGCCTGTGATTGGTTAAACAGAGAGGCCTCATTCTTTTGGTGCCGTGTTATTGGAAGAGTTAGATCCATCATCAGAAGCTGCATGGAAACAACCAGAGCAACTGAGCTGACCAGGAACACACAACTGACATGGAGGTAATCACACATCATAAATACACACACACACACAATGTTGAACAAGTCAGAACGTTTTTCAAGTTTAAGAAAGATTGTCTATGTGATGCACATATAGGTATCTGTGTGAAAATAGATATACTGTGAACATAGAACACTGTCTAGATACTTAAGTTTAATACTCACTTTTAGCTGGAGCAAAGCCTGAAACACAGAGATGACACAGCATTATTTATATCACTAGAAGAATTATGATCATATATCATCCCCACTATGAACACTAGACAGATCCTACACACACACACACACACACACACACACACACAAACACACACACACATACACACACACACACACACACACACACACACACACACACACACACACACACACACACTGATGAGGTTTAATAAAGAGTTCTTCCTCTCCTCTCACCTTTCTTGGGATTCTTCTTCTTCCAGATGACGACTCCACAGACGATGGCGACCAGCAGAAGACCACCAACCACAGCTCCAATGATGAGACCAGAGGAACCAGAACCTGGTTCAGGATCTGATCCTGTAACAACCAACACAGAACATTCAGACTGCAGCTGGGAGCCTCACATGCTGATGATGTCACATTCTATGGAGTCATTAGGAAGAGATCAGATGGTCACTGAGAAAGAGAGAGCCATAATATTAAGAACATTCTAGAACTGTGTATGTTGTCACCAGTAGTAGAACTCTCCAGGTAGAACACTTCTTAAACAAGACATGGTAACGATTCTGTATGTACTGTATGTAAGAAAGTGTTTATAAGTATGAATAAGAACTGGTAGTGTATAGGAATACACCAGTAAGTGTATATTAGATTGAACAGAACATAGAGATACAACACTAAATAAATCCTCCTAGTCATCCCTCCATCATTCTATCCTCATGTGAGGAAGTACAGTAACAAATGTATATTTGTATTTGTCTTTTCGGCCCTGCTGGTCTCACCTCGCTTGGTCTTCTCCAGTCTCATGACAAAGTCCTCCTGAACCCCCGAGAGCTGAACCACACACTCATACCTCCCGCTGTCCAGGTCCTCAGGCTTCACTGTCAGGTGAACACTGTTCTGGAAGGTTCCATCCTCGTTGTGGAGAACCTCTCCATGCTCCACATCCTCGTACACCTGGTCTCCATCTCTCCTCCAGAACACCATGACACTCCTGGGGTAGAAACCTGTAGCGTGGCAGGTGACTGGAGAAGAGGGGCTCTTCTGGAACAGAGACATGGAGGGGGGGGACTGGAGGAAGAGGGAGAGAGAGACAGAGAGAGGGAGGGAGAGAAGGAGAAAATATATGTTTTTTAACTATTTATTTATTTAACTATTTATTTATTTACAATCAAAATCATATTCTCTGAGGTATACATTCCAGAAAGCATTATGGTTTACTGCTGTCTTCATCATACCAATAGTATGTGTGTACAACATAGTTATTAGGGGTGTAACAACACACTCAGCTCACGATTCGATACGTATCACGATACTGGGTTCACCATACAATACGTATGACAATATTGTTTGGGTAGGGTTAGGGTTAGGGTAAGATTTTAAATGAAACATTTCAACAATATTCTTTGTTGTTCATACAACTTAGTTAACTCAGTTCAAGCGATTTCTGTGAATGCACGCGTGACACAGGTGTAGAGTATGTTGCGTGCTGGTAGCTCAACCAATAAGATGAAATGGATGTCATACTGTAAAAATATTGCCGGAACTCAATTTTTGCATTGCGATATATTGTTCCACAATATGTTGTTCCACCCCTAACAGTTGTGTGTCATTGACGAGGTCATGTGACTCTACCTGTCCTCTTCAGAGTGCTCTTCCCATAGTCCAAATACTTCTTCAGCCAGTCAATACAGATATGGGTGTGGTAGTTCTTATCGTACTCAAGCTGAGCTCTGTTCTGCTCCCACTTCAGTTTGGTGCTGAAGGCCTGCTGCACTGGAGCGATGTATCTCAGGTTCTTCAGATCCAGAGATATAAAGTCTTCTCCATCATAACCATACTGATCATACCCATCTGTAGCTCCAGTCTCCTCATCCCACTCACAACCATACATGTTCTGGTATGTGTGTACACCTGAGAGAGAGAGAGACAGAGAGACAGAGACAGAGTGAGTGAGTGAGTGAGTGAGTGAGTGAGTGAGTGAGTGAGTGAGTGAGTGAGTGAGTGAGTGAGTGAGTGAGTGAGTGAGAGAGAGAGAGAGAGAGAGCACCAACATCAGTACCGTCCTGTCTGCTGAGTCTGAGAGGACATGCCACAAACACACAACATACTGTACAGTTTAACTATAAATACATATTGTACAATAACAACTAATACTGTAGCAGTAGCAGGTTAAAACAGAGATAGGATGGCTCTGTACCACCCACAGTATTCCATGATAGGAGAACACACACGCCACATACATTACATCATGATAAATGCAACTACATTACATACAATACAGAAACACACACAAAAAGACTACATATAGTTGTACTACACCTGTGGTTCTGTACATACAGGTACACACACAGCTGACGTACACATGCAGATACACACAAAGATCCACACTGAGTAAGAAAGTCTTGTTGAGAGACCAGAATTTTCCATAGGACAGAAACCTATCTCCTGTTCCTGTAGAGAGAGGCAGCTTTATGGACGGTAACCCCCCTGGACACACTGCACTGGTCTATCATGGGGCAGACCCAGTGTGACTGTATCCAGAGAGACATGGAGTCCTGTTTCAGAGTGTGTGCTCTAACTCAGCTGGTCCCACCTCATGTCAGGGAGGACACTCTACCACACAGGACCACAGAGGTGCTCACTCAGTATGAGGTCACACATCATGAGGTCATCATCATCTAGCAGAGGTTCAAGCAGCCAGTCCTGAACCTGACACCCCAGCACACACACTCTCTGTCACTGCTACAGGGGGTCAACACCACCTACAGCCTGCACAGTGTGTGTGTGTGTGTGTGTGGTGTCGTCCCTCTCTTCTACTGATGTCACTCCTTCACCACTCAGACTGACTGACAGACTGGCAGCGTTAACATGGAGACATGGAGAGAGAGAGAGGGTGTATCTACACTGGCTGATGTTGCCATGGTGACATCTACAGCACTGGGTTGGAGGTAGCCACTGTGTTCAGTGCAGTGGTGTTGGCGTGTTGCTGTAACGTGTGTGTGTGTGTGTGTGAGAGAGAGACGGTGTGTGGGAGGTAGGGGTGTGTGTATGACCAGACCTCCAGGGAGATACCAGGGGGTCAGTATGGGTCTCTCCCTGTAGACTCTAACACAGAGGAGCGTCTCTCTGCTCTCTCCCTCCATCTGCTGGGATGGTTTCTTACTTCCATCACCTCAGTCACATCCAGTGATGCCGGTAACGCGCTACTTAGTAACGCGTTACTCTAATCTGACCACTTTTTTCAGTAACGAGTAATCTAACGCGTTACTATTTCCAAACTAGTAATCAGATTAAAGTTACTTGTCCAAGTCACTGTGCGTTACTATTTTGTCATTAATAGTCAAATATATATTTGATTTCTTCTTGTGTCTCTGGTAGTGAAGTCATGTAGCATATGCGACAATTTAGTCACGTTTTCAGCATGAGGGTCACGTCACGTGTATAGGCTACATAGACCTACTACGCAGTGATACAAACAACGGAGGAGGAGAGAGAGAGATGCAAATTTTCGAGTTGGAAATACAATCACTATTTTGAGTATTTGTCAGCTAAAGATGGAAATATCAAGGTTCGTTGTACTCTGTGCTGGTGGCGACAACGTGCTATCAAGCTACAAAAACAACAACGTCAAATTTGAAGAAACATTTGGAGTCGCAGCACTGCACAGTCAAATTTACAGAGCAAATCCCGTTTCTGTGACTAAAGTACAACCACGGGATACTCGCTCCACTGTTTCACTCATAACATGCAATTCAATATAAGATTAGGCCAAAGTTACAAATGTAGACATGATATCAGCCTACATGTGGTGTTATAGGCCTACACTTGTTTTGTTTTGTAAAACCACTCCTTGCTTCTCTAATGCTGTGAACAACAGGTACAATGTGCATAAAACATGTTGGAAATAATTTAATTGTTACATTTATAAACAATGTAGATCATAAATAGTAAGTTTTGCCATTACAATGTTAATATGTCAGGTCAAGAAAGACTGTCATTATAGATTTTTTTATAAAAGCATGTAGCCTTTTGTTTTAGGAAATCGTTTTTAAATTCAACTTAAAATGTCAGAAAATACTTTGTACATTGTTGTTGTGTACATTACTGTTAAAAATTAACTTTTAATGAAGTGAGTGTTGGCAAAACCGGTTGTCATTTTTATGTTGAGGCGGCAGGGGTGTTGTTGGCAGCTGCTGAATGTAACTAAAAAAGTAACTTGTAATCTAACTTAGTTACTTTTGAAATCAAGTAATCTGTGAAGTAACTAAGTTACTTTTTAAAGGAGTAATCAGTAATCAGTAATCAGATACTTTTTCAGAGTAACTGTGGCAACACTGGTCACATCTCAGGTGAGGACGGTGACATGTTCCTCTGTCACTGTCACCAGGCGACTGCAGGGTGGCTCTCATTGTCCTGCAGAGCTGACGCCAGCTGGCTGAGGAACAGCTGTTCCTGCACATCAGCTGACATGCAGGGCGCACCACAACGCCTCTTACAAAGAACCTGCAGGAGTTTGATACCAGTGACAGCTGATGTCATCGTCCATGTCACACGTTTAGAAGAAGTGTCCTGAAACACTAAACTATCGACCACAGCGACTGGAGGAAGACACCAAAGAGATGCTCATTCCTGTTGGAGTCAGTCAGACGGACCACAGTGTTACCCCCAGCTAGTGGGCCTGGGCTCTGGGTGAGTCATAGACTGTTACATCAGCTCCTGCCACGCCCTCTTCCTCTCCTCCTGGGTCTCCCTAACCTGCTGCCCCTCCCTCAGCTCTCTCTCCCCCCCCCCTGTGTGTGTGTGACAGAGAGAGAGGAGACAGGTGTGCTGAGGCAGAGCACATCCCACCAGCTGCTCTGTGTTCTCCATCCAGACCTCTAGAAACCCTCAGCCCTGCCTCTCCCAGGCTGCAGCTCCTAGCCTCTCCCAGGCTGCAGCTCCTAGCCTCTCCCAGGCTGCAGCTCCTAGCCTCTCCCAGACTGCAGCTCCTAGCCTCTGCTCAGTCAGGCTGTGCTTCAGGACGTTGGCTCCTGTGTTGATCTAGTCCTCCTGCTGTGCCTGCTTGTCCCTGGCCTGATGCTGCTTCTCTCTCTGCTCCAGTTCCCTCTGCTCTGACTCTGGTCCCCGTCTCCAGTACCCTGTCTCAGCCCTGCTCCCCTACCTGGACCCCCACTCTGCTACCTGCTGGGACCCCACTCCACACCTGCTCCCCTACCTGGACCCCCGCTCTGCTGCCTGCTGGGACCCCACTCCACACCTGCTCCCCCTGACCCTGCTGACCCTGCCCCAGCATCAGTCCTGCCTCTACCCCAGTCTCAGTCCTGCCTCCCTGCATCCTTCTCCCCCTGCCCCAGCCTCAGTCCAGCCTCCCTGGCCCTACTGCCCCTGTCCCAGCCTCCCTCCTGCTTACCTGCACCTACACCCCCTGCCCCAGCCTCAGTCCTGCCTCCCTACCCCTACCCCAGCCTCACTCCTGCCTCCCTGCCCCTACTGCCCCTGCCTCGGCCTCAGTCCTGCCTCCGTGCCCCTGCCCCTACTGCCCCTGCCCCTGCCCCGGCCTCAGTCCTGCCTCCCTGCCCCTGCCCTTACCCCTACCCCTGACCCAGCCTCAGTCCCTCCTCCTTGCCCCATACTCCCCCTACCCCAGTCTCAGTCCTGCCTCCCTGCCCATAATTCCCCTGCCCCAGTCTCAGTCCTGCCTCCCTGCATCCTCCTCCCCCTGCTCCAGCCTCACTCCTGTTTCCCTTCACAAACTTCCTCTGCCCCAGCCTCGGTCCTGCCTCCCTACTCCTTCCCCAGCCTCACTGCCCCTACCCCAGCCTCACTCCTGCTTCCCTGCCCCTACCCCCGCCTCAGTCCTGCCTTCCTGCATCCTACTCCTCTTGCCCCAGCCTAAGTCCTGCCCCAGCAACAGTCCTGCCTTCCTGCATCCTACTCCCCCTGCACCAGCCTCAATCCTAACTCCCTGCCCCTACTCCCTCAGTCCCAGCCTCAATCATGCCTCCCTTCCCCAGCCTCAGTCCTGCCTCTCTGCCGTTACTCCCCCTGCCCCAGCCTAAGTCCTGCCTCCCTGCCCCTACTACCTCTAACCTAGCCTCAGTCCTGCCTCCCTATCACTACTCCCCCTGCCTCAGCCTCAGTCCTGCCTCCCTACCCCAGCCTCAGTCCTGCCTCCCTACCCCAGCCTCAGTCCTGCTTCCCTACCCCAGCCTCAGTCCTGCCTCCCTGCCCCTATACTCTCACTGCCCCAGCCTCAACCCTAGGCAGTACCAACACCAGACCCCCTCCCCTCACCTAGACAACCCTTTAGAGTGTACTACTGTAGCTGAGACATCTGAGTTCAGACCTGGATGTGTTCTAACTCCACTGATGGTGCAGATGAACAGTGGAATGTTGGAGCCCAGGGTGTGTTCTGTGTTCTATATGACTACAGTCTGTTACTACATCTCTGCAGACTGATACAGTACTGGAGCTTCACATCAAACACCTCTGAACAGTGTGTGTGTGTGGATGTGTAAGTGTGTGTGTGTGGATGTGTGGATGTGTGTGGATGTGGACTGAAGAGTGAATGTCAACACGTGTGTGTAGTGCATGTAGTGCTGGAGCTTCACATCAAACACCTCTGGACAGTGTGTGTGTGTGTGGATGTGTAAGTGTGTGTGTGTGTGGATGTGTGTGGATGTGGACTGAAGAGTGAATGTCAACACGTGTGTGTAGTGCATGTAGTGCATGTAGTGCTGGAGCTTTACAACCAACACCTCTGGACAGTGTGTGTGTGGGGGGGAATGTGTGTGTGTGTGTAGTGCTGTAGCTTTACAACCAACACCTCTGGACAGTGTGTGTATGTGTGTGGACTGAAGGGTGAATGTCAATACGTGTGTGTAGTGCATGTAGTGCTGGAGCTAAACATCCAACCCCTCTGGACAGTGTGTGTGTGTGTGTGTGTGTGTGTGTGTGTGTGTGTGTGTGTGTGGTGTGTGTGTGTGTGTGTGTGTGTGTGTGTGTGTGTGTGTGGATGTGTGTGTGTGTGTGGATGTGTGTCCCAGAGTGATACGTCCATACATGTGTATCTGTCGGTCTGACTGTTAGTCCTGTGTGTATGTGTACTCTGGTCCTGATGTGTGTGTAAGTGTGTGTATGAGTGTGTTCACAGTGAGCTCCACTGTGTGATGTTGAGTCTCAGTAGATCATGATGGTTCTGACAGCATCATAACCCAGGACTCCTTTACTGTCAGACTGTGTGTGTTTGTGGATGTGTGTGTGTGTGTGTGTGTGTGTGTGTGTGTGTGTGTGTGTGTGTGTGTGTGTGTGTGTGTGTGTATGTGTGTGTGTGTGTGGATGTGTGTCCCAGAGTGATACGTCCATACATGTGTATCTGTCGGTCTGACTGTTAGTCCTGTGTGTATGTGTACTCTGGTCCTGATGTGTGTGTAAGTGTGTGTATGAGTGTGTTCACAGTGAGCTCCACTGTGTGATGTTGAGTCTCAGTAGATCATGATGGTTCTGACAGCATCATAACCCAGGACTCCTTTACTGTCAGACTGTGTGTGTTTGTGGATGTGTGTGTGTGTGTGTGTGTGTGTGTGTGTGTGTGTGTGTGTGTGTGTGTGTGTGTGTGTGTGTGTGTGTGTGTGTGTGTGTGCATGTTCAAGTTCAAGTGGCTTGCATGTGAGTATGTATGAAGAGAATAAATGTTAAATGTGTGATATTGAGTCTCTGTATATGATGTTGTAATGTTGTGACATGCGTATGAGTGTGTGTGTTTATATGAGTGTGTGTGCATATAAGTGTGTGTGCGTATGAGTGTGTGTGCATATGAGTGTGTGTGCGTGTGTGTATGATCTCAGAGTCAGACATGATGCTGCTGCTCTGCTGCCCTTTGCTGTTTCCTCAGAGACAGTCAGGGAGTCTACAGTCCTGCTGGGGAGCACACACACACACACACACATATATAGACACACACACACACCTATGTACCTACACACATACACACAGTCATACACTTTTGTACACATATACACACACACCTACACAGTATAAAATAGATTTCCTGACATTATTGATTATCAAATATCTTAAGACTACATCAAAACTATATTTAGATCAGCTTGATTTTAACATGGATTTGATTGATTTGATGATATCGACATCCATTGTTAGCATAAAATAATACAAACACTTAAGAGAGCATTGTTCTGTACCTGTGGACCTGGACTGGTTGAAGCGATCCTTTACAGTCTGAATGCTGGCTTTGAAGGACTGATGGGTACCAATCCCAATCTGAGTCTGCCGTTCCCAGTACTCAGCTCCTTCTCTCTTCATCCACTCTGTCTTGGGGACGGCAGTCTTGGTGTTGCTGTCAAAGTACATGAACTGACCCTCATCCACCAGTCCAACGATGGTGAACTCTGGGAAGTTGATGTCCCCTGAGACTCCAGTGTAGAAGTACTTCAGAGAGTGGGTGACTGAGGAGAGAGAACACAGACCTGTCTGAATATTAAACAGTCAGTACCTCTGTACATCATAGACAGTGATCCATATTTAAGGTATATTTGATCTTCATTCTTGGGCTTGTGAATAGTGAAGGGAGGGAAGGATGGGAGCGATTTTCATTTTTGTTCTGAAAAAGCATGTTGTACTAGATCTAAGATATGTCCTATAAATACAGACTTTTTAATGCTAACAAATGGGACCGTTAACCCAACAGGCCCTAAGGAAGACCTATAACTGATTACAACAGGAAGTGGGTTATCTGGACTAAATGCTTACACAAAAACATCAAAGGGAGATAGCAGTGCTGAGGTGCTTGTACATTGTATAATAAAGTATCAGATGATTTTTATGGGACAGTTAACTAGACTGGGTTACATATGATGATAATGACTGGGGCACAGTTACTCTCTGTATTACAGCGCCACCCACTGTGTAACTATGGAATGTGTTCATCAAGCTACCTGTACTTTGCATCTATCCATTTTTAGGCAGCCATTTTGATTTCTAGCCTATATTATTGTGTAGGAACTCAACTCGTGCTACCTACCAAAAACTGACTCTGTTAGATTAAACTTTTTGTCTGTGTATATAGTCTTTCATGGTGCATCAGAGGCATTGATGGAAATTGAATTATGATTTAAGATGCCACTACAGTTGGAAATTAATCAAAGATCAACAGGTTATTAAAACCATCTTTCTATTTCATAACATTCAAATGCTCCACAATTCTGACCAACTATGTTCAGACAAACATTCAAGTAACCACCCTGACCCTATCTGCAGTAAAGTAAGATGTCCAATTATGCATACCTGATATTTTACATGCATGTGTAATATCAGGTGCATGGCTTGTAATAGTGACATTGCATTCTCGAAGTCCAGAGACTGAAGTATCTTCGACATGTGAAAGCCTTATGAACAGGGACTGAACCTAAACTTAACTATTAAACACAAAAGGATGAGTATAATCGAGTCAAGTCTGATGTAAAGCACATGTAGTGTATCCTCTATAAAGATGTCCCACTGGCCACATTAATAACATTTACATCAGTTAGTAAAATTAGATTGTATATGGGTCTCAAAATGTGACAGAGACTGTCCTGCCCTTTGATTTATGGAATGTAATTATTTAATTGTTAAATGCAGAACATCCACGTGTAACCTGATAGAGAGCAGTCAGTGAGGAAAAAGACTCTTGTAAGGGCAGAGAGACCACTAAAACATCAACACAACTAGAAGTCCTTATTTGAAGCACCACATGATCTATTTCACTTTTACAATGTGGAAACATCAGAAGAACCTCAAGTTATTAAATCCATCTTGTTATTTACAGATCAGCTTGTGCTCAATCAAATAGATTAACCATCCTATGATCTGCAACAACATTTGCATATTTTTAAAAAGATTATAGGATACAGTGCATAGTTTGTATTGTCAACTGCTGGTCACTGGAAGCTCAGTTACAGAAGTTAATCTACAGCATACTATTATCCCCATGTTAAATAGACACTACTGACTACTAGTCTACCACTGGCATATACTATATTACTATCTTCAACCCTCTCAATCGAAAACGCTTCGAAATTTAGGGAGGAAATTGATCCTCTTGCTCAACCGATTCTATGTTCCCATCACCTTTGAGAGAGCCCAAAGGCATAATGCATTATGTCTATGTATAATGCATTATTTCTATGTACCATCTTGTGTTATGTGGCTATGGGAGTACGAAACCCGTTCCGTTTGGAAGTTGTACAAGGTCCTTCTGAACTCAGTGGAGTTGGTTTCAAGTTATCTCTAAAGACAAAAAACGTGTAAAAATGACAACTAAATATAGGCTACTGTTTTCTACTGTATTTCACACACATTTCTTGACCAATAGGGTGGAAATGTAGTAGCATGTGCCTGCAGAGCCGGAGGCTGCAGTTTCAGACTATTTGAAATGGTTGTGAAAGTTGTACAAGACTCTGCAATTAATGACGTTGGTTTTAGTGTCAATAAAAAGAGAATGTAACAAAACGCTGTCTTGTACTTTTTTTGTCAGACACTAATCGAATGTCTATTAAATATAAACATAAAATCATCTTTACCTCACTGTAAATGTATCTTCCTACCTGTAGGTGTAACTAGTTACCAGGCAGAACTGACACAGCCATGTTATAAAGTGGTTAATCAAAGAGCAGAATAGAGCCATAGCTACACGTTGGTAAGTATAAAGGTTTTTGTCAGCAATAAACACCGTACAGCACATATTACGGCTTGAACCAAGCAGATGTATAAAACCCACAAAAAAATAAGATAGTTAGAGCTAGATTGATAAGTAGATCACTCTTAACGGTATAATTTGCTTACCCGCGTGTGCTCCGTATATCCCGAGAAAGAGAAGAAAAGGGAGCTTCATTTTGATGTTAGCCGGTGGTGAGTGTTGCTAAACAAGAACTTAACTCGACACTTTTTGCTGAATCAGAACTGACAGAAACTGACCTCCACTATGTAGAAGTACAGCGACAATGAAGAGAGAGCGAGCCTCTCACCGGTAAATATTAGTATTCTGGGGGTTTGAGCCAATGGAAATTAAGATAGCTGCTGCGCGTCATTAAAATCCAAGTCAAATTTAGCAGCAGAGGTTTGTTATGGAAACCAAAAGTAAGAGATATATTGAAATGACTGTGCAAATCTCTTCTATGGCCTGTTTATGCTACAGTTTGAAAGTCAGAGGATATTGTCCAAAAGCGTGAGGATAGGGCTATTATTCAAACATGATCGTTTGTTGGATAGAATCGTCAGAAGAAAATATGCAAGATCATTGCTCAGTTGTTATGTTTAATTATTTTAGTCTCAGTCTTAAATTGGTCAGGTGTTATTATGACCTTTGGTTGTTTTGCAGCCTGAGTGTCGGAAGATCAAGTATCTGAAAAAAACTGCATCCCAAACAGCTTCATTCTGTAATGAAAGTATGAAACAATGTTTGGGACGTAACCTGTGGGTGTTAGGTGAACACATCCCTGTAACGATCGTCAATGTTTTGACTTTAGTTCTCTTCCTGTCAGCTATGTTCTAACTCATACATACTTGACTTTACAGAATGAGTCTTTGTCATGTTGTGCTGGAGCCTGGGTGTTATGAGGCCTCTGTGTCTGAACACCAGAGGATATCTTTGTCTGCTTGAATTACAGAGTGTGTGTCCTGTAAGGGTTGGTCACAACCAAACTACATTTAGAAATCATTTAAAGTACTAGAAGAACTTTAAAAACATACAATTTAACATAGTGAAAATCTGAGTGAAGTAGCACAAAGTGACACTGACAGTATGAATGTTGTATATGTATGTTTGGGACCCATTCTAGAATGGTCTTTATGAGTGAACTAGGAGGCCATGCTTTAAGAAATGCAGATGGTCTATGACACAAAACCTGAGGAATAATTGACTACAGTCTTTAAAAGATCCATCATGATGTATTCAAATGGTTTTGATGGGTGTATGTGGGTTTGGTAAGAAACAAAACTAAGTAGTCTCAAATTATATTAAAAAAACATGCAGTAAACCGAAAGAACAGTCTGTATGATTTTGATATGGTTTAGTTGAACAGCATCAAGCTGTGAAATGCAACAATAAAACCACATACGCAGCAAAGGTCTGGAAAGTACCTGTCTACACAACATGCAGACACACCCACACACGATACGGATGGAGAAGATGGTGGATATGGGTCACACCCTGTTCTTTCCTCCATTTTGAGTGTCATCTCTTCTCTAGTCCTGAGATGAACAACACTGTGCAGGACTGAATACTTTCTTATGAATTTCCACATCCTTATACTGTACACATAGCTGAGGGAACAATACAACTTCTCTATTTCATTATTGTCATAATAACAATGTTTTGTTCAGCTATAACACAGACACTGAGTAAGATTTATCATGATGTGAGAGGAATGGTGCAGGTGATTTTGGTTGCTTGTTTGATGATTCTTGAGTTTTCTTACTTTTCTTTGTGAGGAAGTTGTATCAAGATGCAATGTTGATTGTGAGGATGATTGATTATTGTATTTAGATGTTATGTTTATTCTGGAATACTGAGCATTTTGCCATGTACCCTGGTGAGGCATTAAAACCAGTCAATGAATACAGACCCAGTCTCAGACCGTTTATGACTGGAAAGTCCCTTCTTATGAGCTGGGTAACAGCGCCCTAATAGGTAGAAACACTAAACTGCATCTGATGTTTCGGAGAAATCAGCTGCCTGGTCACTTGACTGGCTGGTTGATCCACTTTGAGTGTTTCTGTGCCAACTGGCAACAACAGACTGACAACCAGGAAGTTGGTTTGAGGTTAATGTCTGCCTGTCTTTCAACCCAGAGCCATACTTTTATTTACATGGCTCTCTTTCAACCATTACATGCTTTTTGCCACCCTGTTTGTCTGGATTCTTGAGACCAGGTTAATTCTGTAATAGTTCTTGTCAATTAAGGTTTAATTACAAGCAAGTTTAACACCAGCAAATTGAGATTGGGATTATTGCAATAAAACATGTAGGCCTTGATAGTTTTTTAATGATTTTAGATGCTTGGAGAAATCATGAGGGCATGCAGAATGCTCTACTCTGTTTCAATATGCAATATTCACAATGTTTAAAATATTTGGCTTTCCAGGATCTGATCATGTCCTGAAATAACCCCACATTAACTTGTCATAGGCCGCTATTCACTCATGTACTCTGACCCAAAATTGTGTTAGATCGCCACCGTGTGGATGATAATGCGTGCAAAGTGAAAGTGAAACAAAAAGTGGAATTTCAGGGGAAGTCCAACGACCAAAACAATTCTTCGTGAAGAAACGAACTACGTCTAGACTACAACTGTCCATCGACAACAATCATGGCAAATATTTCGACGATTTACAAGCTTTCTTTGCTCGCACTAACTTACTTCATGCACGGTAAGCCAAAGTAATTTGCAGCTATAACGCCATATCTCTTTTTATCTAAAGAAAACCTTTACAGTTACTTTCATATATGTTTCATATTTTTAAACAGTTTGTCTTAAAAGTAGATTTCCATAGTTAAATGCGTCATCTACAATCTACATCGCTGTCTCCTCCAGTCGGTGCGTCGACTTGTCCGGTTCTGGAGTGCTGGTTCGTGCAGGAGAAGCCAGGCAGAGGGTTCCCTGCGGCTATGACCCAGGAGAAATCTCTGTTGGTCATCGGTACCGACCCAGAAAGCCAAGGAACCGGATCACTACTGAAACCATCGTCAGACATAAACCCAGAGAGGGTCTACTACATCACAGGTCGGTTTAAACAGCCACTGGATGTGTTGAAGTGATATGAGTGTGAGAAGATAGAGGAGGTGGTTCAGATCATGTTTGGCACACTGAGATGCCCTTTAGTTGGAAAACCAACTTCTAACCTCAGTCAGTTAAGTTTCATGATACAGTAAAGCTGGTTGTTATGTCACATCTCACTGATAAAAGAATCCCTCTTGTGATTCCTGTGTGTCCCAGACCCTGCTGCCACCTTCTGCCACTCCTCCCTCCACCCACCAGGGGGTGCTGTGGAGAAACCCCAGTGTGAGCTCAACCCCTTCCAGCCGCAGCCCTCCACCGTCCAATGGGCTGCGTCGCTCACAGACTCTGCCCTCAGCCCCATCTACCTGCAAGCTGATTGGTACTCTGCAGCCTTGCAGGGCCTTGACAGACAGTTGACCCTGTCAAGTGTCATGCGCACTCCCACGGCAACTAAAGAACCCAAAGGTGCAGACATCTACATTAGATACAGACCAGCTGATACTGGGAGAGGTTAACATCAATGTAAGATCAGCCTGATATTCTTGTTCTCCCCACTTCGCCCCATTTTCTTTGCCTCTTCCCTCCTTCCTCTTCTCTCCATCTATCCATACCTTCCTCCATCTCTTCTCCCCTCATTCCTCTATTCTTCACTCCTTTCTTTCCCTCCTTGCTCTCTCCCCCACCCCAGTGATCCTCAGTGTGTCCAGCAGAACCGTGAGGGTCCAGTCCAGACTGGGAGAACCGGTTCTCCTGGACTGTGGGTTCTGGGTGGACCCCTCCTCTCCCCTCTCCGGGTCGGGCTTTGCCGTGGAGTGGCGGTACCAGTTTCAGGGGCGACGGACGATTGGTTCTGGCCTACGACGGCAAGGTCGACCGATTGGCTGATAACTGGGAGGCAGGGGCGGGGCTGGACATTAACGCCCTCCACACGACAGGAAACGCATCACTGATCCTGCAGGAAGCCCAGGTGCGCCACTCTGGGACGTATATCTGCACGGTGTATCTGCCCTATCTGCTGGCTCAGGTGGCGGTGGACCTGGAGATAGTGGGTGAGACTCAGCTACACTTATATGTACTCTAAATATACTATTAAATAGGAAATGGATATTATAAAAATATCTGGAGATGGAGAATGAAGCTGCAGCATGACTATTCATTGAAGAATTATTCATCCAGTTAAGGACTAATTATTTACAGTAACAACCTCCTACATTATGGACAATACCAGATCATGAAAGTGGTGATCATCCTTTAATACCTCATTTTGGCCTTCTGGCTTTCCCTCTCTCTCTCTATTCCCTCTCCTCCTCCCTCCCTCCTCTTTGTAATCTCTCCTTGTCTTTGTCTCTCTCCTCCTCTGCGTATCTCTCCTCCTCCCTCTCCTCTCTGTATATCTCACCTCCTCCCTCTCTCCTCCCTGTAATCTCTCCTCCTCTTTGTCTCTCTCCTCCTCCCTCTCTTCTCTCCCTCTCCTCTGTGTATATCTCTCCTCCTCTGTGTATATCTCTCCTCCTTCCTGTATCTCTCCTCCCTCTTCTCTGTGTATATCTCTCCTCCTCTTTGTGTCTCTCCTCCTCCCTCTCTCCTCCCTGTAATCTCTCATCTTCCCCGCAATCTCTCCTCCTCTTTGTCTCCCTCCTCCTCCCTCTCTCCTCCTCCCTCTCCTCTGTGTATATCTCTCCTCCTCTGTCTCTCCCAGAGCCCCCTCCCTCTCCATCTTCCCCTCCCCGCTCCCCCTCTCCGCCCCGGGCCAGCTGGTGGTGGTGCAGTGTGAGGCGTCAGGCTTCGCCCCCCTGTCCCTGGAGCTGGGCTGGGAGCTGAGCGGGGCAGGGGGGGGTCCAGGACCTGGGCCGGGGCAGCGTGACGGGCCACAGGCAGGCCTCTGACGGCACCTACAGCCAGAGCTCCCGTCTGGAGCTGGACCCAGCCAGGGTGGGGGGGTGAGCGGGGGGGGCAGGTCAGCTGTGTGGCCGTCCACCAGGGCGGCATCCGACGAGTCAGCGTGTCCCTCACGTGATTGGTGAGAGAAGCAGCACCGCTGCACAGTATAGTCTTACACTGATGCACAGATCACATTGATAATGAAAGAAAAAAGTCTAATGTGATATGTTGATGATTTAATAGAAGAGCATGGTTCTATAGTCTCATTTCTCTTTCTTTTTCTCTTTTTCTCTCTGTTGCTCCCAGGAGTCAGCACTCCCTCTATTGAGGACTCCATGGCGATGGTTGCCGTGGCGCTGGGACTCTATGGCGTGATCAAGGTTTTCTCCTGGACAATCAGCAGCTCTGGTAAATAAACCATCATCCATCTATCTACTGTAGACATGTATCTATTCATCTATACATGCATGCATCCATCCACCCACTAATCGACTAGCCAAATAAAAACCGAAACAACCCAACCAATCAGTAGATCTATCAATAATCAATCAGTCTCTGTGTGGTGGAGATGTGTCTAACACTTACTTGTATTTCCTCAGACTCCACTGCTGCTGACACACAGGAGAAGGTAACACACATGCTCCTCTGACTCTCTTCCTCATGTCTGACTCTCTTCCTCCATGTCTGACTCTCTTCCTCATGTCTGACTCTATTCCTCCATGTCTGACTCTCTTCATCATGTCTGACTCTCTTCCTCATGTCTGACTCTATTCATCATGTCTGACTCTCTTCCTCCATGTCTGACTCTTCCTCTATGTCTGACTCTCTTCCTCATGTCTGACTCTCTCCTCCATGTCTGACTCTCTTCCTCATGTCTGACTCTCTTCCTCATGTCTGACTCTCTTCCTCATGTCTGACTCTCTTCCTCATGACTGACTCTCTTCCTCCATGTCTGACTCTCTTCCTACCTGCTGGGTTTACTTCAGGCTGGCTTGGTGTTAGTTAACCATCCTTCTAACGTGTCTCTGTTGCAGAAGGAGAATTAAAGAGAGGAGCTGCATATGGGCCAGGGGTAAGTAGGATGGATTTATGTATCTGTTTAATAGACACTTTTAGGGGTACAGGGGGACTTGAACCTGGGACCTCTTCATCTGTAGTCAAATGAAATGCTGTACCCACAGAACTATACAAGCCCCAATGTTCAGTAGTTCTTACTATACACTATAGTCTAACTATAGATATACTGTATAGTTATATACATGTGTGTGTATAT